>JARBWK010000021.1:1830182-1855744 GCA_030556195.1 Anolis apletophallus
TTCACTTATCCGACATAAACGGGCCGGCAGAACGTCGGATAAATCTAAACGGTCGGATAATACAGAGTCTCCTACTGTTAGCGGCCTGATGCATTGCTAGACACCTAGAATACTAACAACAGGAACTCAAAGGGTTAAGGCAAGGCAACGCCTCGGGGCCAGAGTGGCCCAGCAGGAAGTGCCCGGATGCAGAAGAGGAATGGGAATCACAGAGGGAAGGAGGGAGGACGCTTCCGCTTCCAGTCCTGCCTCTTTTTCCCCTTTCCTCCCTCCTCCTGGTCTTGCCCTTTTCACTTATTGGGAATGGAGAGAGGATTGGGGAGTGCTCCTTTAATTGAAGGGGAAATGCTGGAGGAAAGGGGGGGGGGGCTCGGACAAGAGCATTGGATAAGACAGAATGTCGGATAAGCAAGACTCTATTGTATAAATATTTACTTTATTGCATTGCCTCCTCGCCTTGCTAGAGGTTTCACCCACTTCCGGAGGTCGTCTTGTCTGGGACTGCTTTTAATTTTGTATTCCATCTTGACGTTGCCTCCTCATTTTGATTCCTTCTCTTTCCCTCCTTTTTCAAAGGGACTTGCATATTTGCACATGAAAGGGAAAATGCATCGGGACATTAAGGTCAGTTGTTTGCTGTGAAAACTCTCTTCTCAAGTAGAAGCTGATTCTCTGAAAGCAAACAAGAGTTTGGGATCTTCTTGAGTGTTTCTTTTGTTTGTTTGCTACTTTTAGGGTGCAAACATTCTGCTGACGGATCATGGGGACATCAAGTTAGGTAAGTGAGTTACGCCCTTGTAAGTTTCCTTGAAAGAGTAGACATACAGTATTTATGTCTACGAACCCAGGCAATCTCTTTGATCATCTGGAGACACCCTGCACTCGCTCCCACCCCCTTTGCAGGCGCGATTGGTGGGGACGAGGGAGAGAGCCTACTCTGTGGTGTCCCCCGACTCTGGAACTTGCTTCCCAAGGATATTAGACAAGCCCCCACATTGGCAGTCTTTAGGAGGAGCCTGAAAACGTGGATGTTCCAATGTGCCTTCCCTGAATAAACAACGCCCTGCTCTGACCAATCCTTTGCAAAATGTCCTCAAAAGCATTTTAACGACCTGTTGGGTTGATCGCCCCACATTATCCTCTAAAACCCTCCTGCTACACAGGCCCGGATTACCCATAAGGCCATGGCCTATGGGGCGCAAGCCGGGGGGGGGTGGGTGCAGTTCACACGGACCAAAAAAATGTTGAAATAAAACCGCAACGTGTGGCATGGAGATTACTCTCTCTCTTTCTCTCTCTCTCTCTTGGGAGGGCGGGGGGAGAGCGCTGCGAGGGGCGGGGGAGGGGGAATGCCCCTCCCATCGCCCCCCCCCCTGTCAAGGAAGGAGGGTGCGAAGAGGAGGCGGAGGGAAGCCCCCGGGGCTGCTGCCGGGTACGCGCGGCACCCAGGAACATGGCGGAGGAGGCGCCCTCCTGCTGCGCATGCTCGGCAGTGGCCCCGGGGGCGGGGCTTCCCTCCGTCTCCTCCTCCTCGCACCCTCCCTTTGGCCTAGGGCGCCAAAGGGGGTTAATCTGGGCCTGCTGCTACATACATTCTACCTCTGTTCGCATCCAGTGTTTATTTATTTTAAAATTGTAATATATCACATCTGGCCCTGCCATGGTTTTAAATTCTCTGATATTGCTTATGTGTGAGTTATATTGATTGTATTGTTTTATTATTTGCTGCTGTGTTGGTTTATTATTTGTCGTTGGGATTGGCTTCATGTAAGCTGCCCCGAGTCCCCATAGGGCAGTGGTTCTCACCCTGTGAGTCCCCAGATGTTTTGGCCTTCAACTCCTAGAAATCCTAACAGCTGGTAAACTGGCTGGGATTTCTGGGAGTTGTAGGCCAAAACACCTGGGGACCCACAGGTTGAGAAGCACTGCCTTAGGGAGATGGTGGAGGGGTATAAATAAATTATTATTATTATTATTATTATTATTATTACGGTAGACCTCTGCAGGAGTCTAACGTATACCATGCAGCTGTGGACAAGTCTACATAGGGACCACCAAACATAGCGCACATCAAGCAACGTGAAAGGCACTGCAGGCTACTTCAACCAGAGAAGTCAGCCATAGTAGACCACTTGATGAACCAACCTAGACACAGCATATTATGTGAGAACACAGAAATGCTGGACCACTCCAACAACCACCATGCCAGGCTACACAGAGAAGCCATTGAAATCCACAAGCATGTGGACAATTTCAACAGAAAGGAAGAAACCATGAAAATGAACAAAATCTGGCTCCCAGTACTAAAAAAAACCCTCTAAAATCATAACAGTAAATAAAAAAACACTCCAAAAAGAACACTCAAAAACAGGGGAACTCCAGACAAGAAACAATCAGAGACAGCTAATCAACCCTCAACAAAGGATTCCCCCAGGCATTAAGATGCCACACCTAAAACTGCCATGCCATTAAATTCTAATCAAGGTGGCTAATTGAGACATTCACACCTACCTCCAAAAGACAAGAGTTCTTTCTTTCTCCTACCCTGGACATTATTCCGCAGATATATAAACCCAATTTCCCTAGTTTCCAGTAGACCTCACAACCTCTGAGGATGCCTGCCATAGATACAGGTGAAACGTCAGGAGAGAATGCTTCTAGAACATGGCCAGACAGCCCAGAAAACACACAACAACCCAGTATACAGACAGTGAGGCCAGTTGAGGAACACCTTTCAGGTGCCTCTACACTGCAGTTTGACCCCACTTGAACTGCACTGGTTCAAGTTTTGGCCCACAACTCCCAGAAATCCCACCCAGTTTACCAGATGTTAGGATTTCTGGGCGTTGAAGGCCAAAACGTTTGGGGACCCACAGGTTGAGAACCACTGCTCTAGGTCTTCTAATGTAGTTGTGTGGTCATTTTCCATTGGAAATTGACCATAGGGGCAGGTTGGAAGGCCTAGAGAGTTTCCTAGGAAGATGTTCTCACAGGTAAAATAAAATAGCAATGTCTTTATTTGTAGTTTTTCACATGTACAGGGGGCCTTGTTCTCTAACTTCAGCAAATGAAATCACTAAATACTTTTCACTTTAGGATATGCTGTGTGATTTTGAGTTATTGCCATAGTCATAGGATGTAAGAGGGAGATTTGTAGAAAGGATGCTTCTAGGTCCCCCTAGAAGCAATATTGAGGTTGGCTTCAGGTGGACCTAGAGTTGGAAAACTAGAGATTCCTAGAGAAGAATTCTCTCATATTAAAAAGAATAGCATTTTATTTATTTTATTATTTATATTTATTTATTTACGACATTTATATGCCGCCCTTCTCACCCCGAAGGGGCCTCAGAGCAGCTTACAAGTTATATATACATACAATATATTATATTATTAGCATAGTACAATATCAGTATTATATATTATTATATTGTATGATACCATTATATTGTAATATTATTAATGATATTACATGTAATATAAAATATATAATTATATTTATAATATTGTATTATTATTAGTATTATATTGTATTACGTTATAATATTATAAATATTATATGTATATACAATTTAAAAATTGGACGCTTTCCACTTTTGCCGGGGTTCTAGGTTCCTCTCTCCAATTTGCCTATCATAAACTACTGAGATCCAAACTTTCAGGCATTGTCTAATCCCCTTTTGAAGTCATTCTGTTTACTCTCCACGGGAGTCTCGCCCAATTCTGTTTGGTAGAGATTATGGGAGTTGTAGTTTGACTCTTCTGACACCAGTTTGGGAAAGGCAGAATTGAGGGATACTGGTAGATATGACCCACAGTTACACCCATTAGCAGTCATTCCTGTGCCACGTGAAGGACGTTGCCAGGGGTGGTCCTACAGGTAGGCCAAGTAAGCGGCCACATGGGGTGCCATCTGGGAAGGGGCGAATTCCCCCGCCCGCTGGGCGCCGGCGCCAGCGCCAGACAGCGTCCTGGCCCTGCCAATGTTCCTCAGGCAGCGTTGCGGCTGCCTGCTTTTGGGCCCCAGCCTTGTGCGCTCCGCAGGCAAATAGTAATATATAATATTTTATTTTACTTTATTTTGGGTTATTTGAGTTTTATAGGAGTAATGAAAATATTTAGTAGAGGATAATTTTATTTAAATAAATAATTTTATTTATTGCTTTATAATAATAATAATATAGAATGTTATATTATATTACAATGTCAATATATTATAATATAATTATATTGTAATGTAGTATAATATAATTATGATATAATATAGTATGAGTATGTACTATAATATATTGTATATACATTGATACAATATACTACTAATGGTATTGTAATATTATAATTGTATATTTGTTTTACATTGGGGGGGGGCACGCCAAAATAATGTTGGGGGGTGCCAAAATAATGTTCGCTTACCATATAAAATTACCTTAGACCGCCCCTGGACGTTGCTCACAAAAGGCAAACGGGGTCTGTTTTTGTGCTTCCTGAGATGAGAATGTCTGATTTTCCTGATACTTTCTTTGCTCATTGCGCAAGCAGAGTGGAAACTTCTTCCATCCTTTCTTCCGCAGCTGACTTTGGCGTAGCGGCAAAAATAACCGCCACCATTGCGAAGAGGAAGTCGTTCATTGGCACTCCTTACTGGTAATAAATTCCTTGGGATTATCCAGACAAGGGCCTGGGAGGTTGACTCAGGGTTTCCAGACCGGACACTAAAGATCCTAAAACAGATGCTTTCAGCCAAGGATGGCGTGTGAGATGATGGTAGAGAGGCTTGGCTTTCGGACTTTTCTTTCCATCTAGGTCTCTGCTGCAGTATATTCCCCATTTGAGTTGTCCTGAATGTCTTCCGTCAGGTTCATGTCTAGGGTCACTGTAATGATTTATTGGAATCATCCAGCCATGTGAGCCGGATCCCATCTGATTCAGCAAATCCTAAGTCTTAGCTATAACAGCTTTCACAGTTTGGGAGGTTAATTTTGCTGTGACGGACACCCTTAAATTACTCATTTGTACTGTCATTTTGGTCTGCTATCAGAAATACCGAAAGCTATAGAAAAAGATCTCTCCTTGCAATAAATCCTGATGCAGTGTACTTACACCTCTTCTAAAGCATCCCTTCAACATGTGCTTTGCCCCATTTAGTCTTTATTAAGACTTCCCCAGATCTCTTTCAAAAGTAAACATATATTTCTATTACGCCTGGGCAATCATGGTTCTAAATCAGGGGTGGGCAATTATTTTTTCCAAGGGGCCACATGAGAGCCAAAAAATATTATGGAGGGCCGCACCTAGAGGCTGAACTGCATTCTAATCTACATTATTTATTTATTTACTATATATTTCACATCATTAATATTAACATATTAATATATCAAGAAATATTCATATATTATTAATATTAATATCATAATTATTATAGTATAGTATATACATATAGACATTATAATATGTTGAAATTATAATATAACATATTATATTATTATAATAAATTATAATAAAATAATAATAAAACCACTAAAATAAAATTCAAGAAGACAAGGTGCGAACCAAGATGAAGGCTGACATCCTGAACAGAGGAAGGATCCCAAGATGGAATGGCCCAATGACTCCAGCCCAGAGGACCCCAGCATGTGTGTGGCCTGCCTCAGAGAGACTGTCTGCCTGCCTTCTTTGCTCGCTTTCTCTGCTTGCCTGCCACTCACCCGCTGAGGGGGGGGGGACTCTGAAGGGAGCTCGGAGGAAGGTGGGGACTCTTTGAACATCGCCCAAGGCCTCCATGACACGCTTGGGGCGAGAGGCAGGTCTTCCTGGCTGTCACCCTCCTTCCTTCCTTCCTTCCTTCCTTCCTTCCTTCCTTCCTTCCTTCCTTCCTCCCCTCCGCCCTCCTCTCGCCCTCTCTCTGCCTCTGCCGTGCCCTCAGCAGCAGGCGATCGGAGGCCCCAGCCGTTCCCCAGCTGATGGAGGTCCGCTGCCGCCATACCATTGCGGGCTCTGTGAGGCCTGCATCGGCAGACAGGCCGGAGGAGCAGCGTCTTTGGAGTGCCTGCATCCCTGCAGGCTATCTGGGCCTGCAGAGGAAGCACTCGGCGATCTGCGGCAGCTCATTGCCTTGGCAACCCGGAAGACGATCAAGTCATCCAGGTCGCCAGGGTGATAAGCCCCCGCAGGGCGTGGAGTGCTCCCGCTGCAGGCCCAGATCGCCTGCAAGGATGCAAGCACTCCAAAGCCGCCGCTCCTCCGGCCTGTCTGCTGACGCAGGCCTCACAGAGCCCACAATGTGATGGTAGCGGCACCCCTTCCTCTTGGCCCCGCCCCCCACGCCCTTCTCCCCGGGCCGGATACGGCCCGCAGGCCGTAGGTTGCCCACCCCTGTTCTAAATGGTTCTAAAGTACATACAAAACTAAAGTTCTGGTGGTGAACACTAGGTGGCGCTGGTGCTTTGCTTCTACAGTGTTGCTGAAGTTCTGGTGGTGAACATTTCAGAACTCTAACAAAACTTTCAAAACTTCATTATTATTTCATTATTGGAGATTTTTAAGACAGAACCAATTAGGAACTGCCATTTCTAACGAAATTTTGAAAGTTTTGTTAGAGTTCTGAAATGTTCACCACCAGAACTTTAGCAACACTGTAGAAGCAAAGCACCAGCGCCACCTAGTGTTCACCACCAGAACTTTAGTTTTGTATGTACTTTAGAACATTTAGAACCATGATTGCCCAGGTCTAATTTCTATTTATCGGGACCGTAGGTGAAAATTAGAATTCTCTGATCTTTTGCAAATAGATCTTCTGTTACAAAAATGGATTCTTTCCGGTTTTTGTATTTCATGGCAGGTTTATGTTTCCTGCACTTTTAAACTGGCTTAACAGTTGAGTCTCCACTCAAGGGACCCTGAACATTGTTCTGATTTCTGGCTCAGAATTACAGTTCTCAGGGCTTCATCGGGCAAGGAGTGATATAAATCCATAGAATGTGGGCTGAGTTTAACCTTGTCACGCCACAGCGATTCACCAAAAACTGAGCAAACCACCTGCTTCTGCTCCCAGTCTGAATTTACCCAACAGGGGAAGTCCCAAGTTGGACCCACATCACACAGTTTTATCCTGAGATGCGTCATTTAGAGAAGTACTTGAAGTTATCTTCTCTCATTCTTGTGGCACACCTATGTCTTTTTTTTCGACTCTCAGTGTCCTTAAGATGACGCTCTCGTGGGATTTTCTTGGCAAGATTTTCTCAGAGCGGGTTTGTTGTTGCCTTCCTCTGAGGCAGAGATAATAACCAGGCTTCACCAAAGTCACTCAGTGGGCTTATTATATGGCCAAGTGGGATTCGAACCCTGGTCTCCCGAGTCATAGTCCAATACTCAAACCACATCTGCTCTCATGACCTTTTAGAGACTTACAATGAATTGGTTCAGGGGAATACATTTAAAATTCATAAGTACACCCCCAGGATGCTATGGGATAGTTATAATGAATTCTCTACCTGGTAGGCTTGGTAAAGCCTGAAAAAGTAGGCCCAAGAAATTGGCAGCCATTTTAGTTGCCGGGGGGGGGGATCCATCTTGGATCTCATTTTCAAAAAGGGGTGTGCCTAAGGAGCAGCTTGGAGGGAAATGAGGGGAGTTAGGATTGGCTGGTAGAGAAGGGGGCGGAGCCTAATTTAGAAAAAGAATGCCTTGAAGAGGAGGCGTTTTAAAATCTGACAGCAGTTGGTGTTTGGGTGTCAGAGCAGAAGGAGTCTGAGTGTTAGAGGGTAGTTGTGGGAGTTAGTGTTAGAGAGAAGTAGCCTGAAAATTGGTCAGGAAGCTAGCAGTGTAAGCTAGTGAGAAGACTCTACATCAAGGGTGGTCATTAAGTAGTTCGCGATCGACCAGTCAATCCCAAGCCCATATGAAGTTGATCCCAGCCGGATGGGGCGCTCCTGCCCTGCGCGTGTGCACTCCGCGCGCGCACACTCCTGTTGCGACCTTTTGCCTATGCGGGGCTTTTTCCGCCAATGAGGCTTTAGTGGGTGGGGCCTGGCGCTCGTCTCTTGCCACGGTGTGGTGACGTGACTGCCCATTGGTTGCGCCTGGGGGGGCAAGGCGAGCAGCGCAGGGGATAGGATGCGAGGCTGCGGGAGGGAGGAAGTGTGTGTGTGTGAGTGAGAGAGAAGACCTCGCCGGAGGAGGGTGGTCCCCGCGGTGGGGCTGCAGCTGACGAGCGCGCCCTCGATGCCGGTGAGTGAAGCCTGGACGGGGCCCCAGTGCCGCCGAGGGCGAGGCAAGAGACAGGGTGGAGCGTGAGGCGGGGGCCCCGTCCAGGCTTCACTCACCGGCGTCGAGGGTGCGCTCATCAGCTGCAGCCCCACTGTGGGGACCATCCTCCTCCGGCGAGGTCTTCTCTATCACACACACACACTCCCTCCCGCAGCGTCACATCCTATCCCTGCGCGCGCCTTCGCCTTGCTATCCCCCCCCCCCAGGAGCAACCAATGAGCGGTCACGTCACCACACCGTGGCAAGAGACGAGTGCCAGGGCCCGCCCACTAAAGCCTCATTGTCGGAAGAAGGTGGCGTCATGAGGGCACAGGCGTCGGGAGCACACACGCATTGCAGGAGCGCGTGCGTGCCAGGTAGATCTTTGCGACTTGGTTGTTAGAAAAGTAGCTCGCATGCTGAAAAAGTGTGGGCACCCCTACTCTACATCTATCAGATTCAGGGAAGATAGTGTGTAGAGGAGTAGAGAGATAGATCCAGGGTAGGACTATCTGTACTAGAGTTAAGAATTGCTAGGCAGAGAGGGAATCCTGTCAGTAAATCCTTGGAGGGAGAAAGGAGTGCTATCTTGAACTGCTTAAAGGAACCATACCCTTTCATGCCAAAATCTCTGAACCATTAAGCTTAATACCTATTTTGTAAGTTCTCTTAAATAAACTTCATTGTGTTATTGTTCAACACATCTGCCTCACGTGTGCCTCTGTCAAGGAAGTCTTAAATCAGTTCCCTGCAGCAATCAAGAGTCTAATGGTGGCAGCGTACATTTTGAAGAAGTAATCTCTTCAGTATTACCTCAGTGCGCAGGCCTGGGTGCAAGTCCAGAGCATTCTTGCCTAAGTTACCTCAAGTAAGCCAAAGGCTTAATAATACTTATAAGTCTGGTGGCGGCCAGTGGTCTTTCAAAAGGGTTTCCGGCCAGAAGATCGTTCCAGCTCAGTGCATTGGATTTCTATTTAAACAATCACACATCCCATTACATTTGGGGGTACAGTGGTGGGATGTTCTAAGGAAAGTTAGACAAAAGCACTAGCAGTGGGTTGTGCAGAAGGTTCTTCCGTCTAACGCTGCTGTTGTTTCCCCTGTGTCAGGATGGCCCCAGAAGTCGCAGCGGTCGAAAAGAATGGGGGCTACAACCAGCTCTGTGACATCTGGGCCGTGGGCATCACGGCCATTGAGCTGGGAGAGCTCCAGCCACCCATGTTTGAGCTTCACCCCATGAGGTCAGTGGACAAAACATTGGGGCACTGCCTTAAATCTGCCAACGCTTAGCCTAGGCATAGCAATGGCTGATGGCCGCACCCCCATATCCAGTGGGCCACACCATTGCATTTCAGTCGGTGCAAAATGTACACGGCCTTCCATGTCACTAGGTCACTTCTGGCTGCCATTCTGGCCCATTTCCAGCTACGTTTATTTCTGTTTATGGGGGGAAGTGAAGCTGGGAGGAAGTGGGGAAAATAAACTATACTGCAGCACGTTTTGGGTCTGTTTAATGCCAAATATGGAGAGGGGGTCTAGGGCTTTTGTAGTAGTTCAGGTGGGTTTCAAGAGACTGCCCTTTGGGTCTCTAAAGGCTGCATAAGGCCTGCAAGCCTGACTTTGTCCATTTCTGATTTAACCAGTGGAATGGAATTGGGTGTGTGTGAGCCACGAGGAACCTGTTCCTTTATTAACCACTAGTGTATCTGCCTGGCATTGTCCAGGTGTCATGGAGACCACTGCTTGCCTCCTTTCTCTGAGAGGCCTTCCTTGCAATGTCTTCGTGGCAGTGATGGGCAAACTCCCTTCCTTCCTTCCTTCCTTCCTTCCTTCCTTCCTTCCTTCCGTCACCTTTATTTCCTTTTGACATCACAGAGGTGCCACTTAACCTAGCAACAGCCAATCCAATGACATCACAGAGGGCCACTTCACCTAGCAGACAGACAGACAGACAAATATGCATAATTTGTAGGCCTGGGCAATCATGCTTCTAAATGGTTCTAAAGTACTTAAAAAACTAAAGTTCTGGTGGTGAACACAGCAACGCTGTAGAAGCAAAGCACCAGAGCTACCTAGTGTTTACCACCATAACTTTAGCAACACTGTAGAGGCAAAGCACCAGCGCCACCTAGTGTTCACCACCAGAACTTTAGCAACACTGTAGAAGCAAAGTACCAGCGCCACCTAGTGTTCACCACCAGAACTTTAGCAACACTATAGAAGCAAAGCACCAGCACCACCTAGTGTTCACCACCAGAACTTTAGCAACACTGTAGAAGCAAAGCACCAGCGCCACCTAGTGTTCACCACCAGAACTTTAGCAACACTGTAGAAGCAAAGCACCAGCGCCACCTAGTGTTCACCACCAGAACTTTAGCAACACTGTAGAAGCAAAGCACCAGCACCACCTAGTGTTCACCACCAGAACTTTAGCAACACTGTAGAAGCAAAGCACCAGCGCCACCTAGTGTTCACCACCAGAACTTTAGCAACACTGTAGAAGCAAAGCACCAGCGCCACCTAGTGTTCACCACCAGAACTTTAGCAACACTGTAGAAGCAAAGCACCAGCTCCACCTAGTGTTCACCACCAGAACTTTAGCAACACTGTAGAAGCAAAGCACCAGCGCCACCTAGTGTTCACCACCAGAACTTTAGCAACACTGTAGAAGCAAAGCACCAGCGCCACCTAGTGTTCACCACCAGAACTTTAGCAACACTGTAGAAGCAAAGCACCAGCTCCACCTAGTGTTCACCATCAGAACTTTAGCAACACTGTAGAAGCAAAGCACCAGCGCCACCTAGTGTTCACCACCAGAACTTTAGCAACACTGTAGAAGCAAAGCACCAGCGCCACCTAGTGTTCACCATCAGAACTTTAGCAACACTGTAGAAGCAAAGCACCAGCGCCACCTAGTGTTCACCACCAGAACTTTAGCAACACTGTAGAAGCAAAGCACCAGCGCCACCTAGTGTTCACCACCAGAACTTTAGCAACACTGTAGAAGCAAAGCACCAGCGCCACCTAGTGTTCACCACCAGAACTTTAGCAACACTGTAGAAGCAAAGCACCAGCGCCACCTAGTGTTCACCACCAGAACTTTAGTAACACTGTAGAAGCAAAGCACCAGCGCCACCTAGTGTTCACCAGAACTTTAACAACACTGTAGATACAAAGCACGAGCGCCACCTAGTGTTCACCACCAGAACTTTAGTTTTGTAAGTACTTTAGAACCATTCAGAACCATGATTGCCCAGGCATAATAATTTGACACATACACAAATGAGTGTATATACCCAGTGTTACACTGCTCCCCTGCCTTTATCTTTTCTTTCTCTTTTCCTCTACTCATAACTTTTCCTATTTCACTTCCCCCTTTTTTCTTTCCTCCTCTTCCTCCATTCTCTTACTTCTCTTCTTTCTTTCTTCCTTTCTTTTTCCCTTCTCCTTTCTCCCTTCTCTGAGAAGGCCTACTTCATAATGATTGCATGGCAACATGTCTTTCTTTCTGGTTCCTTCCTCCTTCCTTCCTGAGAAAGAGAGAGAGAGGCTGAGAGAGAGAGAGGCTGAGAGAGAGAGAGGCTGAGAGAGAGAGAGGCTGAGAGAGAGAGAGAGGCTGAGAGAGAGAGAGGCTGAGAGAGAGAGAGGCTGAGAGAGAGAGAGAGAGAGAGAGAGAGAGAGAGAGAGAGAGAGAGAGAGAGAGAGACGCCCCAGGGTCTCCTGCAGCCGGGATTTGAAGCCAGCTCTCCAGAGATCTAGATTTAGAATGACTGCAGCTCAAGGCTACTTTCATTGCTATGGGACAACCTGGCAGTTGTGGTTTGGTGAGGTTTAGGCAGAGATGGCTAAAGACTTTGCAAAGCTACAACTCCCTCTAATTCCATAGCATTGAGTCTAAAGTGGAGTCATCCCCTCATACACACATCACCTTTCTTTCCCAAAGACATCACAGTCAGTTTATTTATTTATTTATGACATTTATATGCCGCCCTTCTCACCCCGAAGGGGACTCAGAGCGGCCTACAAGTAAACTGCAAATACAATATATTATTGCCATAGCACAATATTAATAATATATATTACATTGTACTATAACATTATACTGTAATATTATTAGTAATATTACATGTAATATAAGATATATAATTATAATATATAATTATTATCAGTAGTATTATATTGTATTACATTAACAGGGCTGTCCCAACTGCTGGCCCTGCAGGTGTTTTGGACTTCAACTCCCAGAAATCCTAGCCAGTTTACCAGCTGTTAGGATTTCTGGGATTTGAAGGCCAAAACACCTGCAGGGCCGGCAGTTAGTGTCAGATTATTGCATTTTGAATAGCAATTCATGAGTCAGCACAAGATATATTTTCGCAGTTTGAGATGACCTGCAGTGTGACATGTTTGACACCAGATGGCGCTGTCTCAAGACTGCTAAATGGAACCTTGAGGAATGCCAGTTACAAAGTGACAGTTGGGATTTGTCAGTTGGAATTTAATATCTGTGAGGAAAGGATGTTTAGAAAGGTAGCTGTGATGGCTGTTGTTTTTCGATGTTTTGCCAGTTATTGTTAAATACAATTCAATACAAAGTTATATATTTACCTTTTGAATTGAAAGAGCGTTTCATTATTCACACGAACAGAGACTGGAGTTTTTGGGCCGATGGGGAATTAAACTTCTATATTTCTGTTGCCTATCCGCTGTGACATAAATACTCAACGCCGAAGAGTTAGACAGCCCTGCATTATAATATTGTCAATATTATATGTGTATACATTATATTATGTTATATTATATTATAAGCACAGTACAGGAGGCAAGATGGAACTGCCTTCCTGGCCCCTCTCTTCACTCTGATCTCAGAGCAGCGGTTGTTGCTGGGGGGGGGGGGGGTCCCCACTTCACTAGCAGCAGCCAATCCTTTACCTACCAATAGCCAACCCATTGACATCACTTCACTGAGCAACAGCCTTGTTGGACAGACAGACAGGCATCTAGATGTTGAGACTTTTGTATATAGATTTACCTCACTTTTCCCCTTCCAAAGAAGGAATCGCCGAACATGGCTTCCCGCCAGGAAATATTTTAAAAACTCTTCCAAGAAAATATATTTATTTATGAGTTAAAATCAGCACCCACTTGCATCCCTCAAGCCACCAAGCCCTCAAGTCAATAAATGAAATGTGTGTATTCTCTCTCTGCTCAGTGGGGTGTTTTTCTTGTCTTTCAGGGCCCTCTTTCTCATGTCCAAAAGCAACTTTCAACCTCCAAAGCTAAAGGAAAAAACAAAATGGTGAGTCTGATTGTCTCGTCCCTCTTACGATGTCTTTGTTCCCAGCGGAAGTCTTTTTGAGAATTGACGCCACCCACAAGGATCAAGTGAGGGCAAGAGCCAAACAAGGAAAGTGAGGCTGAAGATGCCTTAATGTGCAGGACATGAAGGAACCGAATTCATGTGAGAGGAGCCACTCATGGAATCCGAGAGTTGGAAGGCACCATCAAGGCCATCTAGTCCAACCCCCTTCTGGCACGCTGGAATACACAATGAAAGCATTCCTGAAAAATTCCTCTGGTTAAAGATGTCTTAGGAAAGAGAATCTAGTCTCTTCTAAGGCAGCCCAATCTGCTGCCAGACGTCGCTGTCAAGAAATTATTGTTTCCATTCGATGTTTGATGTTTTGTCTTATGTCTGTTATAACAGGCTGTGTTTTTTATTTAATTTTAATTGTTAAGTTAGAAATCATGTTTATATGCTGAGTTGTTTAAATTTTGTTAGTATGGATGTATTGTTGTTGTATTCGGGCATTGAATATTTGCCTTTTATGTTTGGAATCTGCCCTGAGTCCCTTTGGGGCAGGGGCGGGAAACCTACGGCCCGCGGGCCGCATGCAGCCCGGCAGCCGATTCTGTCTGGCCCGGGGAGAAGGGCGTCGGGGACAGGGCCAAGAGGAAGGGGTGCCGCTGCTGCCATCCCATCACAGGCTCTGGGGGTTCTGCGCCGGAAGACAGGCTGGAGGAGCGGCGGCTTTGGAGTGCCTTCCATCCCTGGAGACGATCCGGGCCTGCAGCGGGAGCAGTCGCCGACATGCAGCGGCTGATCGCCCTGGCGACCCGGAAGACTTGTTCGTCTTCCGGGTCGCCAGGGCGATCAGCCGCTTCAGATTGCCGACTGCTCCCCCCGCAGGCCCGGATCGCCTCCAGGGATGGCAGGCACTCCAAAGCCGCCGCTCCTCCAGCTTGTCTTCTGGCGCAGAACCCACAGAGCCTGTGATGGGATGGCGGCAGCGGCACCCCTTCCTCTTGGCCCCGGCTGGGGGCGAGGGCGGGCGGAGGCCTGCAGCCTCCGATCGTCTGCTGCTCTGCTCTGCTGCGGCGGTGGCTGGGTCTGCTTTGCCATCCTCTGGGCTGGGTCCATTGGACCATTCCATCTTGAGATCCTTCCTCTCTTGAGGATGTCAGCCTCCATCTTGGTTCGCACCTTGTCTTCCTGAATTTCATTTCATTTTAGTGGTTTTTATTATTATTTTATAATAATTTTATTATAATAATATAATAATTTAAATAATATAATAATGTTATATTATATTATAATTTCAATATATTATAATGTCTATATAGATATACTATACTATAATAATTATATTAATACTAATAATATATGAATATTTCTTGATATATTAATATGTTAATATTGATGTGTAATAAATAAATAATAAATAATAATATATAGTAAATATAGTAAGTAAATAAATAAATAAATAATGTAGATTAGAATGTAGTTCAGCCTTTAGGTGCGGCCCTCCATAATATTTTTTTGGCTCTCGTGTGGTCCCTTGGAAAAAATAATTGCCCACCCCTGCTTTGGGGAGATAGAGCAGAATATAAATAAATATAGCATTATAATTATAATTATTATATTTACATTATTTTACTCTATTATTTTTATTCCATTTATTATTTTATTATATTTATTGTTATTATTCCATTTATTATTTTCCTCTATTATTACATGTATTATTTTTCTCTAGTTATTATTGCATTTACATTATTTTACTCTATTATTTTTATTGCATTTATTATTTTACTCTATTACTAATATTATATTATTATTATGGACTGAATATATGGACTAAGTTGGACATGACTTTACCTTGGCGAACGGCTTTTTATGTAATTTATTTTATATTTATCGGGTAATTTTATTATTGATTTTTGATGTTTTTAGACTTTTAATGTTAGCATTGAATTCTTGCTGTCTGCCGGTCTGAGTCCCTCTACGGAGGTCGAGAAGATCGGGATATCAAAGTTTTAAATCAATCAATCAATCAATCAATCAACCAATCAAGTGATGTCTGCTGAAGAGTGGGTTTGTTTACCTAATCTGACCCAAATCCGATGTCTGTTTCAGTCATCACTTTAATAATGCAGCTCCTGAGCATATTTCCTCCTTGCGCAGGCAGTCCCAGCACATAAGATTAAAGGCTGCATTTTTTCCATCTTCTTTATAAAGGTCATCGACATTCCAGAATTTTGTCAAAGTGGCACTTACCAAAAACCCAAAGAAGAGGCCCACAGCGGAAAGGCTTCTCACGGTAAGTCTGCCTCTTCCTTTTAAATGTTGCTATGAATGGATTCAATGTGTGTACGAGGGCGGGTCAATAAGTCTGCGACTTTTTGAATGAAACACAAATTTTTGGATTTTAAAAAATCATTTTATTTTTCAGCGTTGTCTCCTTTGAGCTCTATACACTTTGTCCAACGTTTCTCCAATTTTTTTCTCCCAAAAAATAAGATTTGTCGAGGTCATCAAAATAGGTATTTGTTTGTAAGATGATTTCATCGTTGGAGTCAACGATTGGAGTCAAATCTCTTTCCGCCGAGACATTTCTTCAGGTTTGGAAACAAGAAATAGTCACTCGGGGGTAAATCCGGAGAATAGGGTGGATGAGGGAGCAATTTGTATCGTCCCTTTGCACCAGCAAAGAACTTTTTCCTTGGTCTTTTTCCCCTCAAATCCTCATTAAATCGACCCAATAAGTTGACATAATATTCGCCATTGATTGTTTTACACTTTTGAAGGGAGTCAATGTGGATTATTCCGCGTGCATCCCAAAAAAAACGGTCGCCATGACTTTATTGGCTGACAAACCCACTTTGACCTTCTTTGGCGCCAATTTACCCCGAGAAACCCACTGTTTTGACTGCTGTTTGGTCTCTGGTGTGTTGTGGTGGATCCACGTTTCGTCCACGGTTACGAAACGGCGCAAAAACTCGTCCATATTGTGGTTGAACAACGCTAAATACTCCTGCAAAATTGTCACACGATTGTGTTTGTGATCAATTGTGAGTAAACGCGGCACCCATCTTGCGGAACGCTTTCTCATACCCAAGTGATCATTTAAAATTGAAACTACTGAGCCACGTGAGATGCCTATAGCTTCCACAATCTCTCGCACTTTCAATATCCGATCGGCCAACACCATATTGTGAATTTTTTTAGTTGTTTCGGGTGTAGAGACCTCAACTGGGCGTCCAGAACATTCGGCATCTTCCGTGCTTGTACGGCCACAACGAAATTCAGTCAACCACTTTTTACCATTGAAATGGATGGTGCAGAGTCCCCATAGTATTTATCAAGCTTAGCCTTGGCTTGAGTGATGGCTTTTTCCGCAAAAAATAATGCTTAAAGAGCACACGAAATTCATTTTTTTCCATTTCTCCTCTAATCACGCGGTAGTCTGCTATCAATGGCTGTCAAACACAAACTAAATGACGCAGCTTGTTCAAATTTTGACAGGAGTCAACTGACAGATGCCTATTGACAGGAGCAGTGTTGCCCTTTCAGTTAAGAGGCGGGAAATTCAAAAAGTCACGGACTTATTGACCCGCCCTCGTATGTGTTTTTTTTTTTTGCGCCAGGAGGTCTCACATCCCGAGGCTTTTGTCAGTGTTGGATGTGGGATGCTGCGCTGGATGCTGAAGCCATTGCAGAACGCTTGCTTATACGTACGAGAATCTTTGATTCTCCGCGAATTGCCTGCTCCGTTATGAATCATGTGTTCAAGTTTCCAAAGACGATGACTGCTTTCTTTAAAACGGCAGCTTCAGAAAATTATAGAAAATTATGGAAACCTAAACTGACCTCAAGCGCAAAAGTTGCCAGAAACTGAAATGAAAGAACTAGGCCTGGCTATGTTCATACGAAATATTAATGTTAGGGGAGACAGCGTGTTCAATGTGTTCTCAAAGGCTTTCGTGGTCAAAAATCACTGGGTTGCTGTGAGTTTTCCGGTCTGCATGGCCATGTTTCAGAAGCATTCTCTCCTGACATTTCGCCTGCATCTATGGTTGCAGAGGTTGGGAGGTCTTTTGGAAACTAGGAAAATGAGGTTTATATATCTGGAATAATGTCCAAGGTGGACGAAAGAACTCTTTGTCTGTTTGATGGAGGTGTGAATGTCACAATTGGCCACCTTGAGTAGCATTTAATGGCCTTACATCTTCAAGGTTTGGCTGCTTCCTGCCTGGTGGAATTCATTGTTGGGAGATGTGATGAATTCCCTACCTGGTAGGCTAGGTCAGTGTTTCCCAACCTTTTTTGAGCCACGGCACACTTTTAACATTAAAAAAATCCGGGGGCACACCACCAACCAAAATGACACAAAATGACACTCTAACCCAGTAAAGAACGGCTGGGGGTTGGTGGCATGCTGGGAGCAGCTGCTGGGAGTGCTGAAGCCGGGGGAGGGGGCGGAGCCAGGCTGTGCCATGCCCCACCCCCTACCCCCCCAGCTTCAGCTCTCCCAGCAGCTGCTCCAGCCTTGAGGGGGCAGTGCCACGCCAGCGGTGCCAGAGCCAGCACAATGCTGGCTTGGCACTGCCCCCCAGCTTCAGCTCTCCTACAGAGGAGGAGCATGAGCGGTGGGCGGGCTTCAGTGCGTGGGGCTCCTCCACTCGGCTTCAGCGAGCGAGGGGCGAGAGTCATGGTGGGAGTCATGGCAGATTGGAGGCTGGCTGGGGGAAACGGCCGAAGGAGGCGGCGCCCCGGTCCCTTCTTCTTTTTCTTCGCCACTGCCCGGCCCTTCCTCCTCCCCCAAGCAGCAGGAGTTCGGCAGGAGGGGGGGAGGAAGGGGGGCAGAGAGCTTTTCTCGCGGCACAGCAGGAGTTCTGTCACGGCACACTAGTGTGCCACGGCACACTGGTTGAGAAAGACTGGGCTAGGTAAAGCCTAGAAAAAGTAGGTCCAAGAATTGGCAGCCATTTTATTTATTTATTTATTTGTCACGTTTCTATACCGCCCCTCTCAGCCCGAAGGCGACTCGGGACGGTTTACACAGGCAGTCTCTGCCCTCAATACAACACAGCAACAAGGCAACCCCCCCCCAAACCATATAATAGCAAATTAACAATTAAAAACATACAATTGCCGTCTCAGCGTCCTGTTGAAATCACTTTCCATCGCATCGTCGTCATTCCATATATCTAATTAAGCCTTATATTTCATCAGCAAATGCCTGCTCAAATAGCCAGGTCTTGACATTCTTGTGAAATGTCAGGAGGGAGGGGGCCGATCTGATGTCTCTAGGGAGGGCGTTCCATAGCCGAGGAGCCACCACTGAAAAGGCCCTGTCTCTCGTCCCCGCCAGTCGCGCCTGCGAAGAAGGCGGGACCGAGAGCAGGGCCTCTCCAGATGATCTTAAACATCTCGATGGTTCATAGGGAGAGATGTGTTTGGTCAGGTAAGTTGGACCCGAACCGTTTAGGGCTTTAAAGGCTAAAGCCAGCACTTTGAATTGTGCCCGGTAGCAAACTGGCAGCCAGTGGAGCCGGCACAACAGAGGAGTTGTACG
Organism: Anolis apletophallus; assembly: GCA_030556195.1. Taxonomy (NCBI): domain Eukaryota; kingdom Metazoa; phylum Chordata; class Lepidosauria; order Squamata; family Anolidae; genus Anolis; species Anolis apletophallus. Next base: position 1,849,280 of record JARBWK010000021.1, read on the forward strand.
CTCTCTGAATGCCGCTCCTGTTATCAACCTGGCTGCTGTCCGTTGGACTAGTTGCAGCTTCCGAACAGTCTTCAAAGGCAGCCCCACATAGAGAGCGTTGCAGTAATCTATACGGGATGTAACCAGAGCATGGACCACCGTGGCCAAGTCAGACTTCCCAAGGTACGGGCGCAGATAGGTGCCAGGGGGCATCCATCTTGGTTCTCATTTCCAAAAGAGGGCGTGCCTAAGAGTAAGCCTGGAGGGAAATGAGGGGAGTTAGGATTGGCTGGTAGAGAAGGGGGTGGAGCCTGACTTAGAAAAAGAAAAAAATGACTTGAAAGGAGGCCCAGCATGGGCCCAAAAGGCCCAAGGCTGCCCTGGGGAAGCAGCAGTCTCCGCCCACCATCAAGCCGCTCTGCCTCCGGGAAGGAAGGAAAGGAAGCAAAGCAAAAGGCAAGAGGTGAAGAAGGCAGGAAGGAGAAGGAGAGATGACAGGAGGGAGGTATAAAGAGGGAAAGTGGGGAGGAAGGAGAGAGAGAAGGAGGGAGGGAAGGAGGGAAGGAAGAATAGAAAGTAGGTAGGAAAGACAAGAAGGAGAAGGGACACGGAGGAAGGAGAGAAGAAAGGAGGGAAGGACAAAGGGAAGGAATGAACGATAGAAAGTGGGGAGGAAGGAGAGAGAGAAGGAGGGAGGGAAGGAAGGAAGGAAAGAAAAAGGAAAGACAGGAAAGAGGCAAAGAAGGCAGGAAGGAGAAACGACACAAAGAAAGGAGAGAAGAAAGGAGGGAGGGACAGAGATGGAAAGGGGGGGAGGGAAGAGAGAAGGCGGGAGGGAAAGAAGGAGGGACAGAAGGAAGGAAGAAAGGGCCAAAGAGAGGGGGGAGGGAAGGAAAAGGAAACAGGAAATAAAAAGGGAGAAAAAGAAAAAGGAAGGGATAGAAAGGGAAGGAGAGGAAGGATGGGAAAAGGAGAAGGGAATAATGGAAGAAAGGGAAAGAGGGAAACTGAAAGAGAAGAGAAAGAGAAGGAAAGGAAGAGAAGTGGGAAAAGGGGAGGGACAAGGAGGAGGGCCAGAAAGAAAGGAAGCAGGGAGGGAAAAGGAGCAGTAATTTTCCATACCACCACACAACGCCACAGCAGCGCGTGGCCGGGTACAGCTAGTTACTTATAAGTCTGGTGGTGACCAGTGGTCTTTTAAGAGGGTTTCCGGCCAAAAGATTATTCCAGCTTTGTCACAGTTAAACCTCGTTCCTTTATATTTGGTGGCAGCAGTGGGATAGATTAGGAAAGGTCCACCCTGCCCTAATTGATACGTCATCTCTTTATAGGAGGCAATTAGCTGGCCCTGATTGTTTCTTGTCTGGAATTCCCCTGTTTCTGAGTGTTGTTCTTCATTTACTGTTTTGATTTTAGAGTTTTTTAAAATACTGGTAGCCACACAAGAAACAATCCAGCTAATCACCTCCCAACAAAGGATTCCCCCAGGCAGCAATCAGCCAGGCTTTGAAGCTGCAAGGCCATTCAGCGCTAATCAAGGTGGCCTATTGCAGCATTCACACCTGCCTTAAACAGACAAGAGTTCTTTCTCCCACCCAGGACATTATTCCACACACACACACACACACACATATATATATATAAACCTCACTTGCCTAGTTTCCAACAGACCTCTCACAGCCTCTGAGGATGCCTGCCATAGATACGGGCAAAACGTCAGGAGAGAATGCTTCTGGAACATGGCCAGACAACCTACTGTCTATGGGTGTCTCATTTCCCTTTCTTTGTGTTTTAGCATAGCTTTGTGGGGCAGCCTGGTCTTTCTCGCTCGCTGGCCGTTGAACTCTTGGACAAAGTGAACAATCCTGACAACCACCCCCACTACAGCGAGGCCGACGATGACGACTTTGAGGTGAGCTCTCGCTCTCTTTCCAAACTGGCTGGACTTGCAGATCTCACTAAGCAGGACCTGAAACATATTCTTGCTGTTGCATTTATTTATTTATTTGCGACATTTATATGCCGCTCTTCTCACCCCAAAGGGGGCTCAGAGCGGCTTACAAGTAAAATGTAAATACAATATATTATATTATTGCCATAGCACAATATTAAATTTATATAATATATTACATTGTACTATAACATTATGCCGTAATATTATTAGTAATATTACATGTAATATAAAATATATAATTATAATATATTATTATTAGTAGTAGTAGTAGTATATTGTATTACATTATAATATTATCAATCTTATATGTATATACAATATATTATATTATATTATAAGCACGGTGCAGGAGGCAAGATGGATCTGCCTACCTGGCCCCTCCTTTCACTCTGATCTCAGAGCAGTGGCTCATTGTGAGCATGGAGCTTGGGTGTTACAGCCTGTGATCGCTATCTTTTCTTATATGCTTGTAGCCTCATCCCATTATCCGCCATACCATTCGCTCCACCAACCGGAATGTTCGAGCAGAACGAACAGCGTCTGAAATTAACTGTGAGTTACTCAAAAAAAATTCCCAACTCATTAAATATTAAGTTTAAATGTAAGCATTCAAACTTGTCAGTCAAACTCTAGTGGTGCCATATACTTGTCAAATATTCCATATATTCAAGTGGTTGTATTGCCTGATAACACTTTTTCAGCATGGGAGCTACTGTTAGAACAAACAAGTTGAGAAGAGCCACGCTTTTTCCACCGCGCTTCTTCTGCAGGAAGGGGGGAGCGCGAGGCGGTGCTTCCAACGGTGCCCTACCCCTCTCTCGCCGGCAGCTGCTTCCGGGCCCCCCCTCTCGTCAGCAGCTGCTTCTCACCGGCGAGAGAGGGGCAGGGCGCAGCGCTTCTTCCGCGGGAAGGAGGGAGCGGAGGCGGTTCCGACGGTGCCCTGCCCCTCTCTCGCCGGCAGCTGCTTCTCGGCGGCGAGAGAGAGGCAGGCTCGCTTCTTCCGCAGGAAGGAGGGAGCAGGAGGCGGTGCTTCCGACGGCGCCCTGCCCCTTCCAGATGCAGCTGCTGGCGAGAGAGGGGCAGGGCGCCGTTGGAAGCACTGCCTCCCGCTCCCTCCTTCCCGCGGAAGAAGCCCCGCGCGCGTGGAAGGTGGCGGCGGGAGCGCACGCGCACAGCGAAGGAGCACGCGCATGACAGGAGGCTGGTGAGGCCCTGATGATCAACTGAATGAGGCCTGAAGATCGACTAGTCGATCGTGATCGACTACTTGAGCACCCCTGACCTAGGGTATGTGAAGCCAACAGGAAATTAAAAGTTACCTGGGAAGGCCAAGAGCTGGAACACTGTTTTCAATCCTAAATATATTGGTGTCACCTTAGATCCAACACTAAAATTTAGGAAACACTGCATGAACACCAAGCACAAAGTAGCTTCACGCAATAACATCCTGCCGAAACTTACTGACAGCGCATGGGGAGCAGACCCAAAATTAAGAAGAACATCAGAACTGGCCTTGTCTTACTCAACTGTTGAGTAGGCCTGTCTGTTTGGCACAAGTCTACCCACATGAAGCAGGTGAACATAGCATTGAACGAAACATGCAGAATAATCACAGGATGCCTCAAACACACACCTGTTGATAGACTCTAAATCTAGCTGGCACCCCCATGTGCAACAGGAAGTTGCTAACTGTGAGAAAAATAAGGTTGAACATAGGCCTGTGCAATCATGGTTCTAAAGCACCAGCGCCACCTAGTGTTCACCACCAGAAGTTTAGCAACACTGTAGACGCAAAGCACCAGCGCCACCTAGTGTTCACCACCAGAACTTTAGCAACACTGTAGACGCAAAGCACCAGCACCACCTAGTGTTCACCACCAGAACTTTAGCAACACTGTAGACGCAAAGCACCAGCGCCACCTAGTGTTCACCACCAGAACTTTAGCAACACTGTAGACGCAAAGCACCAGCGCCACCTAGTGTTCACCACCAGAACTTTAGCAACACTGTAGACGCAAAGCACCAGCACCACCTAGTGTTCACCACCAGAACTTTAGCAACACTGTAGACGCAAAGCACCAGCGCCACCTAGTGTTCACCACCAGAACTTTAGCAACACTGTAGAAGCAAAGCACCAGCGCCACTTAGTGTTCACCACCAGAACTTTAGCAACACTGTAGACGCAAAGCACCAGCACCACCTAGTGTTCACCACCAGAACTTTAGCAACACCGGCGAAGCAAAGCACCAGCGCCACCTAGTGTTCACCCCCAGAACTTTAGCAACACTGTAGAAGCAAAGCACCAGCGCCACCTAGTGTTCACCACCAGAACTTTAGCAACACTGCAGAAGCAAGGCACCAGCGCCACCTAGTGTTCACCCCCAGAACATTAGCAACACTGTCGAAGCAAAGCACCAGCGCCACCTAGTGTTCACCACCAGAACTTTAGCAACACTGTAGAAGCAAAGCACCAGCGCCACCTAGTGTTCACCACCAGAACTTTAGCAACACTGCAGAAGCAAAGCACCAGCGCCACCTAGTGTTCACCCCCAGAACTTAAGTTTTGCAAGTACTTTAGAACCATTTAAAACCATGATTGCTCAGGCCTACTAAGTACAGTTATTAAAACAATCCCGTTAAAGTATAATTGAAAAATAACTTAGCGCTCGGTTAGTCATCTCTGAATGATGAGGCTCTTTTATTGAAAAGTGCCCCAGGCATTTGCAGATTCCCCTGTCAAACAGCTCAGTCGGTCTTAATTCAATCTTCTTTCGTGGCTCCACCCACTGTTTCAAAATAAGGGTTTTTTTAATTATTATTTCAAGGATGTATATATTTTGATGCCCCTCCCCTAGGAAGAGTTCCCTTAGTAGAAGAGACAAGACAACACTGAAGAATCTTAGATTTCATCAGCAACACTTGCTCATAATACAGAAGTTTTGCATCCATAAACATTTATTGTGTTTCTCTGAATTGCTTGTATTAATACACATGCAAAATGTGACCTTTGCCAGGATGGTATTAGAGGGAATGTTTTAACGTTTACTTCAGGAGAACGTTAAATCTATTTAAATGTGTGGATCTCTGTGTGTTCCAGTTGACAAGTTGCAGTTTGAGCCGCCGCTCAGGAAAGAGACCGAAGCCCGGGATGAAATGGTAGGATGTGGTCCGTCCCCGTCCCGTTCCCCCAAATCTCCCACTTAGACCTGCAGCTTTGCTTTCTTCTTGCGTCTGCTCTGGTTCTGTTCAGTAATGTGACCAAACCAGTTTTCGGCAAGGCCAGGCCGCAGAGCCTTGGGCGTTGTGGTTTATGGTGTTACTTCTTCAGCATTTTTCAGTTGGCAAGAGAAGTTAAAACATTTCAAACAGACAGACCTTCACAGACGCTTTGAGAAGAAAGAAACCTAGTGTAGAAATATACATAATAATTGGGTTGCTGTGAGTTTTCGGGCTGTCTGGCCATGCGCCAGTAGCATTCTTTCCTGACATTTCACCCACATCTATGGCAGGCCTCTTAGATATCTATGGAATGGTGTCCAGGGTGGGAGAAAGAACTCTTGTCTGCTGTAGGCAGGTGTGAATGTTGCAACTGGCCGCCTTGATTAGCATTGAATAGCCTTGCAGCTTCAGAGCCTGGCTGCTTCCTACCTGAGGGAATCCTTTGTTGGGAGGTGTTCGCTGGCCCTGATTGTGGGGCAAAAGTGCATTAAATAAATAAATACATACATTTCTGGAACTTCCTGGGGTTTTTTTAGTGTTCCTCTTTATTTATTGTCCTGATTTTAGAGTTTTTAAAAACTGGCACCCTGATTTTATTTATTTGTTTGTTTATTTATTTATTTAAAACATTTATATTCATGCCCGGATTAACACCTTTTTGCGCCCTAGGCCACACTTTGGAATTATGCCCCCTTTAAGCCAACCTCTACCGCACACACACACACCCCATCCTTTCATCCGCCTCGTCCCCCTTAGGGCCCCGCATCCAGCTCTCCCGGTGTGGCCCCACTAGGTCCGCAACAGGAGTTTCCGTCTCGGCAGGCACTATGGATGCAGGCATGGGGGGAGGAGCCTCCTCCCCGATGCTGGGGCTTGAGGCACTTGGCGCCTACCTAGTATTGGGGATTGCGCATGTGTTGTAGTCAGCAGCTTTCCGATGCCGCACTTCTCCCGATACCGGGCTTGTCGCAAGGCTTCTTCTCCTGTACTTGTTTGCGCATGTGCCGTAGCCGGCAGTTGCGCTCTCTCTCCAGTAAGGAGGAGTCTCCTCATTGTGTTGGAGGAGGAATACCAGCTTTCATGGTGTCAGGGCATGCGCAGACTGCGCAATGGAGTTTCCTGTACTTGCACTCAAGGAGCCAGCAAGTGGATGCTGTCGGCATCGAGGAAGCTAATTGTTCCTCCTGTCGACGTCAACGCCAGTGTCGAGAGCCCCTGTGCATACGCCGTTTGCGCAACAATAGCAGAGGCAGGAGCTGGTATTCAGGAAGGGCAGGGCAGGGCGCGAAAAGGAGGACCTCTGGTATCCTTCC
>JARBWK010000021.1:1855844-1873546 GCA_030556195.1 Anolis apletophallus
CTTTTCGCCACCCTTTCCTTTACTCCCTTCCCATTTCCTTTCCTTTTCCCCTTCTTGTCTGTCTCCTGCTTTTCTTTTCTTCCTTTTCCGTAGTTCGTTCTTCTTTTCTTTCTTCCACTCCCTGCCCTCCTTTATTTCCTCTGTCTTTTTCTTTCTTTCTTTCCCCCTTCCTTCCGTCTTCTCTTCCTTCCCAGAGTCCTGAGCGTGCCTTTTGCAGAGGCAGGTCTGAAGTGTCCAGTCATTCCGCCAGGGGAATCCTTTTCTCATCGTATGTACGTATAGACTCACATTTAGTTGAATTCAGTCTCTCTCTCTCTCTCTCTCTCTCTCTATATATATATATATATTATATGGCTCTCACTGAAATAAATTTCCAAATATTTTGCTTTTATGGCTCTCTGAGTCAAAAAGGTTCCTGACCCCTGTTGTGGGCCATCCAGCCCAACCCCATTCTGCTAAGCAGGAAAATCATGTTGAAAGCACCCCCGACAGATGGCCGTCCAGTCTGTTTAAAAACTTCCAAAGGAGCCTCTACCACATAATAACTGAATACCACCATGCCACACTGGACATGCCCAGATTACCCATAAGGCCAACGAGGCCATGGCCTAGGGGCGCAAGCCGGGGGGGGGGCGCAGATCACGGACCAAAAAAACCCCTGGTCTGCGCCCCTCTTTCCCCCTTTCTCATGCCCCTCCTCGCTCCTTCTCCCGGCAAAGTCTTTGCTCCGTCCCCTCCGTCACTCTCTCGAGCGCGCTTTCTCTCTCTTGCACGCACTCTCTCTCTCTCGCGCGCTCTCTCTCTCGCGCGCGCTCTCTCTCTCGTGCGTGCCTTTGAAGTGAATTTGCACCCGCTGCGCTCTCCCCAAGCCTCCCGACTCCTGAGGAGGCCTTCAGAGCACCTCTTTCCCCCTGTCTCATGCCTCTCCTCGCTCCTTCTCCTGGCAAAGTCTCTGCTCCATCCCCTCCGTCTCTCTCTCTCTCTCTCGCTTTCTCTCTCACGCGTGCTCTTTCACACGCGCTCTCTCTCATGCGCGCTGTCTCTCTCTCGCGCGCTCTCTCTCTTGCACGTGTTCTCTTGCGCGCGCTCTCGTTCTCTCTCGCACTCTCTCTCTTTCTCTCTGTCGCACTCTCTCCCGCTCTCTCTCGTGCGCGCCTTTGGAGCAAGTTTGCACCCGCTGCGCTCTCCCCAAGCCTCCCGACTCCCGAGGAGACCTTCAGAGCACCCCTTTCCCCCTTTCTCATGCCTCTCCTCGCTCCTTCTCCCGGCAAAGTCTTTGCTCTGTCCCCTCCGTCTCTCGAGCGCGCTTTCTCTCTCGAGCGCTCTCTCTCTCTCTTGCGCGCACTCTCTCTCTCTTGCGCGCACTTTTTCTCGCGCTCTCTCTCTCTCATGCGTGCCTTTGAAGTGAATTTGCACCCGCTGCGCTCTCCCCAAGCCTCCCGACTCCCGAGGAGACCTTCAGAGCACCTCTTTCCCCCTTTCTCATGCCCCTCCTCGCTCCTTCTTCCGGCAAAGTCTTTGCTCCGTCCCCTCAGTCTCTCGAGCGCGCTTTCTCTCTCGCGCGCTCCCTCTCCCGCTCTCTCGAGTGCTCTCTTTTGCGCTCTCTCTCTCTTGCGCGTGCTCTCTCTCGTTCTCTCCCGCTCTCTCTCTGTCTCGTGCGCGCCTTTGGAGTTAGCACCCGCTGCGCTCTCCCCAAGCCTCCCGACTCCCGAGGAGACCTTGAGAGCACCTCTTTCCCCTTTTCTCATGCCCCTCCTCGCTCCTTCTCCCGGCAAAGTCTCTGCTCCGTCCTCTCAGTCTCTCTCACGCGCTGTTCCTCTCACGCGCGCTCTCTCTTGCTCTCTCTCTCGCGTGCGCACATTTGGAGTGAGGTTGCACCCGCTGTGCTCTCCCCAAGCCTCCCGACTCCCGAGGAGACCTTGAGAGCACAGCGGAGCTTTTCAGCCAGTGGGAATGGGGACCTTGGGGGTGGCGGGAGGTTGGCTTAAAGGGGGGCTAATTCCAAACTGTGGCCTAGGGCGCAAAAAAGTGTTCATCCGGGCCTGACACTGGAATAGTAGTCAAGTGCAAATTAAAAGTGTTTGCTTTTTGAAGAGCTCATGAGGCCCATTTGTGATTTCCTCACTTCAATTAAACCTGGTCTTTGTCAACCAAAACTGGGATCCTGTAACACAGGCATGGGCTTAAGCGCCTGAGGGGGAAAAGGAAGGGCCTGAGGCTGTTAGGAATTGTGGGAGTTGAAGTCCAAAACACTTGGAGGGCCCAAGTATGCCCGTGCCTGGTGTAACCTCTTCTCCAGAACGATCACAGCTATCACCTACCATTGCTTTCCTTCTGATGGTAAAGATGTGGATGTCCTCACTACGGTACTCCTCGTCGTGCTCTTCCAAGGGAACTTTTTCCAACTCAAAGTCCTTTTGAAGGAGCTGCGATTTAAAATTGCATCAGAATCAAATGCGCTGTCTTTTGGCCTCATTGTGGGCTGTGCCTGACTGCAGCAGGGAGGTGAGGCTCGTACTCAAGATGATTTGAATTTGACCTGAATTTGGTTGTTTTTCCGAAGTGGGAAGAGATTCCGGGGGTGGACAAGTTGCGTGTTTTGTTGCATATGAGGCTGCAAATAAAAACCATCAAAATTGTCCCCAGATTTTAAACAAAATATGGGAGAAGAGTTGTAAGGCAGGGGTTCTCAAACTAAGGCCCGGGGGCCGGATAGGGCCCTCCAAAGTCATTTACCCGGCCCTCACTCAGGGTCAACCTAAGCCTGAAACGACTTGAAAGCACACAACAGCAATCCTATCTCATCAGCCAAAAGCAGGCCCACACTTCCCATTGAAATACTAATAAGTTTATATTTGTTAAAATTGTTCTTCATTTTAATTACTGTATTGTTGTTAAGGGGGTTTTTTTGCACTACAAATAAGGTATGTGCAGTGTGCATGGGAATTGAATCATGTTTTTTTTCCCAAATTATAACCTGGCCCTCCATCAGTTTGAGGCACTGTGCCCTGGCCCTCTGTTTACAGTTTGAGGACCAGGCCCGGATTAACAACTTTTTGCGCCCTAGGCCACACTTTGGAATTACACCCTCTCTACTACCAGCACTGAAAGTTGTTGTTTGGGATCCGGGAAGGGAGGGTGGGGCCCAAGCCCCGCCTGCCTTTCCTTCCTCGCCCGGGGGCTTGGGGGCTGTGGTGGGGTGGGCTGATTAGGATCCCTGCGCCCCAGGGAGGGAGAGTAGTGGGGAGAGGCCTGGGCAGCCTTCCTTCCTTCGGGGGGGGGGGGGCCTCCCTGGAGATAGAGAGAGAGACACCCACCCGTCTCCTTCAGGGCTGCTGCTCCTCCTCCTCCTCGGTTGCAATCCGTGGCTCTCAGGTAGAACCCCCCTCCGTGGACTTCCGCCTCCAAGCAGGACCTCACCTTCCTATTGGCCGAGTCCGCGGAGCCATGCCCGCCCGCCCGGGAGGGAGGCTCCCCGATTGGCCGGCTGCTGCTCTTCAGCTTTGATCAATGGGTGTCACAAGGCGGGAGGCGGGGCCAGGAGGCGAGCTCGGAGGACTGATTCCTGGCCCCGCCCACTCCCCGCCTCCCAGGGAGGGAGGGAGGGAGGGAGGGAAGGAGTGACGTCACCCTGGGAGGCAATGGAGCAAACAAGGAAGGCGGGCCTGGCGGAGGAGGAGGGAGGGAGTGATGTCACCCTGGCAGGCCCCGCCCCCGGCTGAGTAGCTGGGAGGGAGGGAAGCCGCCGCTGCTGCTGCTGCTCCTCGCCCTGCGTGTCCTGCCTTGAGACCAGGCTCGGCCCTCCCTCCGGGGCCTTTGTGCTTCAACTCCCGCCATTCCCAAGGGCTGGCCACTGAGGTTTTTAATAAAAAAATTAACTTTTTTTTTGGTTCGTGAATTGCGCCCCCCTTGGCTTGCGCCCCTAGATCATGGCCTAGGTTGGCCTTATGGGTAATCCGGGCTTGTTGAGGACGCCTGTTGTAAGGGTTAGGGGGATCTTAGGGAGGGTTTGAGAGGTGAAAGAAGTACCCACGTATCCTCTGATTTAAGGAGTCTATTCCAATGGAAAGGAACGACTGGATTTGGAGTCCTAGAACACAACTTCTGAGGCTTGGAGCTTTTCTCCCCAAGGAGGAGGGCTTCCCTATGACATTTTTGTAGAACCTGGCCAAACAGCTCACCTCAAAATACTTTTTCTCCACCTCTGGGTTTTTCCCCATTGTCCTTTCTTCGTAGCAACAAAGGATGCGAGTATCAGGGCCAGAGAGGTCTTTTAAGGTCTTGAGCAAAGGCTCCAGGGACTGCGCAGAAAAGAGGAAATTAAGTTCCCATCAGAAATATTTTAAAAATAACTAGGTGAAAGTGGGAGCCAATCAGAAAGCTGCCACATACATCTCCCTACGTCCGTCCTCCCTCCACATACAAACGTTCATTTTTATTATATACTAGCTTGGGGACCCGGCGGTGCCCGGGTTATTTGAGAAAGGCATTATGTGCCAAGGTTGGTCTTTATCAGTTGTTTATGTGGCTTGCAGTGGTCTCCGGAAGTTAGTGAAGGTACTGCGAGTCCCAGCGTCCATGTTCCATCTTTCTCCAAACTGCACCAGGATGTAGAGTGGGTCATGGGAGCTCTGTGTGCCAAGTTTGGTCTTGATCAGTCATTAAATGAGGTTGGCAGTGGTCTCGCGAAGTGAGTGGAGGTACTTCAAGTCCCATCATCCATGGTCCATCCTCCTCCAAACTGCACCAGGATATAGAATGGGTCATGTGGGCTCTGTGCGCCTAGTTTGTTCTTTATTGGTAATTGGATGAGGGTCAAGGTGGTCTCAGAAAGTGAGTGAAGGTACTTCAAGTCCCATCATTCGTGGTCCATCCTCCTCCAAACTGTATCAGGGGGTAGAGTGGGTCATGAGGGCTCTGTGTGCCAAGTTTGGTCTTGATCAGTCATTGGATTAGGTTTGCAGCAGTCTTGGAAAGTGAGTGAAGGTACTTCAAGTCCCATCATCCGTGGTCCATCCTCCTCCAAACTGTATCAGGGGGTAGAGTGGGTCATGAGGGCTCTGTGTGCAGAGTTTGGTCTTGATCAGTCATTGGATTAGGTTTGCAGCAGTCTTGGAAAGTGAGCACAGAGCCCCAGTGACCCACTCTACATCCTACTGAAGTTTGGAGGGGGGCAGAACATGGATGATGGGACTTGCAGTACCTGGTGAGGTTTGGGGGAGGACTGACAATGGATGATGGGATTTGTAGTACTTTCACACCCCTCTGTTCCCACAGACCACTGTGGCCCCCAACAAACACTGATAAAGACCACACTTGGCACACAGAGCCCCAGTGACCCACTCTACATCCTACTGAAGTTTGGAGGGGGGCAGAACATGGATGATGGGACTTGCAGTGCCTTCCCTCACTTTCCAAGACTGCTACAAACCTAATCCAATGACTGCTCAACACCAAACCTGGCACACAGAGCCCTCATGACCCACTCTACGTCCTGGTGCAGATCGGAGTAGGGTGGACCATGGATGATGGGACTTGAAGTACCTCTACTCACTTCTCAAGCCCGTTACGACCCTCATCCAATTATTGATCGAGACCACACTTGGCACACATAACCCCTATGACTCGCTTCACGTCCTGGTGAGGTTCGGGGGAGGACTGACAATGGATGATGTGATTTGTAGTACTTTCACACCCCTGTTCCCACAGACCACTGCGGCCCCCAACAAACACCGAGAAAGACCACACTTGGCACACAGAGCCCTCATGACCCACTCTACCTCCTGATACAGTTTGGAGGATGGACCACGGATGATGGGACTTGAAGTACCTTCCCTCACTTTCCAAGCCTGTTACAAACCTAATCCAATGACTGATCAACACCAAACCTGGCACACAGAGCCCTCATGACCCATTCTACATCCTGGTGCAGTTTTGTGTGAGACGGACCATGGATGATGGGACTTGAAGTACCTTCACTCACTTCCTAAAAACAATGCAACCCTCATCCATTCACCAATACAGACCAAACTTAGCACACAGAGCCCCCATGACCCAATCTACATCCTACTACACTTTGGGGGAGGGTGGACCAGAGATGATGGGACTATATACTAGTTTAGTATAATTAGATGTTTTTTACTTTGTGTTTTTAAAAACATTACAACTGTACCCTCAATTAGTTTCTGACACGATAAATAAAAAGTTTGGGGAATGTCCCAAATTCAACTCAGATCAACTGCCAGGTATATTATACTTCGTCTCCACATTAAACCTCATCTAAACCTTACAGAAACTGGAAATGTTGTTCTCAGATGAATTATTCAGAGCTTACTGACAAGTGGGATAAAAAAAAACGCCCAGGTATTTGGATGCCTGACTAGAAAGGAAATCGAGCAGGGGAGGGGCTGCAAGTGCCATAAAGCAGGATAGAAATCACATGCTTCTCCAGGTATGCTGGGTGCCAACTACATTGGGCTGAGCTCTGCCGGAGCTGCTGTGCATTTGGGATGCTGTTTGATTTCCACTCTGGCCATAAATCATCTTTCCAACCCACAAGACACCAGAAGAGAAGGGGAGAGAAATAAATAACTTGCCTCTTCATAGTAGATACAGTCTGCCATCAGTATGTAATCAGGCGGAGGAAGGAAATCTGTTACGTCTTCACCCCTAGTTGAGAAACAGACATAGATGTCATCAGTTGGGAGCCCCCCCCCCCCCAGGCCCGGATTAACACTTTGCGCCCTAGGCCACACTTTGGAATTACCCCCCACACACACACGCACACCACTCAGACCCACACTTGGCTGGCTTTCGCCATGGTGCCTCCGGAGCAGAAGAGAAAGGCCAGTAGGCACCATTCCGCCACCTCCAAGGTCCCCATGCATTCCCACTGGCAGGAAAGCTCCGCTGTGCTCTGAAGGTCTCCTCGGGAGTCAGGAGGCTTGGGGAGAGCGCAGCGAGTGCAAACTTGCTCCAAAGGCGCACATGAGAGCGCACGCGAGAGAGAGAGACGGAGGGGACGGAGCAAAGACTTTGCCGGGAGAAGGAGCGAGGAGAGGCTTGAGAAAGGGGAAAAGAGGGGCGCGGACCAGGGGTTTTTTTGGTCCATGATCTGCGCCCCCCCCCCCCAGCTTGCGCCCCTAGGCCATGGCCTTGTTGGCCTTATGGGTAATCCGGGCATGCCCCCGACCCCTTCATCAGAGTGAAGAGACAGGCCAGGAAGGCAGTTCCATCTTGCCTCCTGCACTGTGCTTATAATATAATATATTGTGTGTGTGTGTGTATATATATATATATACACATACACATATAATATTGATAATATTATAATGTAATACAATGTAATACTACTAATAATATGATATTATAATTATATATTTTTATATTACATGTAATATTACTAATAATATTACGGCATAATGTTATAGTACAATATAATATATAATATTAATATTGTGCTATGGCAATAATATAATATATTGTATTTACATTTTCCTCGTAAGCCTTCGGGGTAGGAAGGGCGGCATATAAGTGTCGTAAATAAAATAAATAACTAAATCTTGCAAGAACAGTTATTGATCCAATACAGAGGCCTTCTGGATCCAGGGACTCAACAATTTCAACAGACTGTGGCTCATCACGCCCCATGTTACCAAATGTGGGTGACATGAACACAGCCACACTGAAGCATATATATTCATATGTAATAATATGGGGCATGATCATGCATGGTTTTTTTCATATCCTCATGCAGTGTTTCCCAACCACTGTGCCGGGGCACACTAGCGTGCCGTGAGCGATCATCAGGTGTGCTGTGGGAAATTGGAACCTCCAATACCCTTTCTTCCCCCAAACTTGGGCAAACTTGGACCTTCCAGGTGTTTTGGACTCCAACTCCCACCATTCCTAACAGCCTCAGGCCCTTACCCTCCCTCTCAGCCACTTAAGCAGGAAAGGGCCTCAGGCTCTTAGGATTGGTGGGAGTTGAAGTCCAAAGCACCCAGAGGGCCGAAGTTTCCCCATGCCTGTTTTAGGGACCTTAAAGTGGTGAGCCTCTTTCCAACATTGTGATTCTGGATAGAAAACAAACAACAACATAACATGTCATTGTTTGAGTCCACAGTGCTCTCTGGGTGTAGGAGAACTACAACTTCCAAACTCAAGGTCAATTCCCAAGCAAACCCTTTCAGTACTTTCTGTTGGTAATGAGAGTTCAATATGCCAAGTTTGGTTCAATTCCATTGTTGCAAGAGTTCAGGATTCTCTTTGATTGTGTGTTAACTATAAATCCCAGAAACTGTAACTCCCAAATATCAAGGTCTATTTCCCCCCCAAACTCCATCTGTGTTCACATTTGGGCATATTGATTATTCATGCCAAGTTTGGTCCTGATCCAACATTGTTTGAGTCCACAGTGCTCTCTGGATATAGGTGAACTACAACTCCAAAACCCAAGGTCAATGCCCACCAAACTCTTATAGTATTTTCTCTTGGTTATGGGAGTTGTGTGTGGGAAGTTTGTGTCTTTCTGCCATTCCTGCCAGGATATCTATGTTGTGTTCATCGAAACAGGCCCAGGTTTCACGCTGAGTGTATAAATACATTTAAAAACATATTAACTATATGCATGACTGTGTTAGAGTGTCATTTTGTGTCATTTTGGTTGGTGGTGTATAAATACATTTAGAAACATATTAACTATATGCATGACTGTGTTAGAGTGTCATTTTGTGTCATTTTGGTTGGTGGTGTATAAATACATTTAGAAACATATTAACTATATGTATGACTGTGTTAGAGTGTCATTTTGTGTCATTTTGGTTGGTGGTGTATAAATACATTTAGAAACATATTAACTATATGTATGACTGTGTTAGAGTGTCATTTTGTGTCATTTTGGTTGGTGGTGTGCCCCAGGATTCTGTTAATGTAAAAAATGTGCCGCGGCTCAAAAAAGGTTGAAAATCACTGCAGTACTGGATATGGTGGCCCTACAGTATTGTATTTATGCCTTTTTAGACAAGAGTGGCTCTCAATGCCTCGCAACTTTTAACACTCAGCTTAAGCGGCTGAGGGGGGGGGGGGGAGGAAGAGGCCTGACACTGTTAGGAACTGTGGGAACTGAAGTCCAAAACACCTGGAGGGCCCAGGTTTGCCCATGCCTGCTGTAACACCTTTGACACTAACAATGAGTAAAAGGTTAGTAGCACAAGCGTTTGCAATCTCAGTCTACTTGATCACGTTTATAAAGTGAAGCCCTTAAGGACAGACATTTCCAATCCCTTGGGGGAAGGTATATTGCAAAATGAAGAGTCCATACGAACCATTTCAGTACCTTGGCCTGAACACAACCTGTGAAAAGGTGCTGATTATTCTCAATGTTCATCTTCAACAAGTCCTGAACTTCCTCAAGATCTGTGACGGTAACATTTGCCCTGCAAAAGAAGTAACCGTCAGAGGATTGGGTTTTTAAAAAAATAAAACCTTTGAGCATAATCTTATTATACATTATTACTGGTGCTGTTGTTGTTATGTATCTACCAGTGTTTCTCAACAAGCATGCCGGAGCACACTAGTGTGCCGTGAGCGATCGTCAGGTGTGCCGTGGGAAATTGGAACCTCCAGGAGGAGAGAGTCTAGTGTGTTGAAGTATAAAAGCCCTAAGAAACCTACCTCGATAAAGGCACAAAATTACAAACACCCCCTCCCCACCCGTTGTATACTTGGTCTCTCCATGCATTGGGAAGGCCCGCCTCCCTTTCCCCAAGTAGAGACCTCCTCTTGCCTCCCCCACCTCCAGGCCCAATGCCGGATGGTTCAGTCCAGCACCAGCCCCGCCCCACCCCCCCCCCCTCCCCCTCCTCCCTGGTGCGTGCGAAACCGCTCTCGGCCTCCCTCCAGCTCCCTGTCTGCCGCCACCGCCTTCCTTCCTGACTGCTTTGCCAGCCCCGAGATGCCCACTCGAGCCGCCCCGCTGGCTCCCAAGGAGCTACGCAGGTGGTGAGTGAGGCTCCTGCTCCCCACGACCCCAATTCAAGCCTGGCGGGGAGGGAGGAGGGAGATTGCTGGTCTTTCAAGGGCCCCCCTCCAGAAACTGTAACTTCCAAATGTCAAGGTCTATTTTGCCCAAACTCCATCTGTGTTCACATTTGGGCATATTGAGTATTCATTCCAAGTTTAGTCCTGATCCGACATTGTTTGAGTCCACAGTGCTCTCTGGATATAGGTGAACTACAACTCCAAAACTCAAGGTCAAAGCCTACCAAACTCTTATAGCATTTTCTCTTGGTGATGGGAGTTCTGTGTGGGAAGTTTATGTCTTTCTGCCATTCCTGCCAGGATATCTATGTTGTGTTCATCGAAACAGGCCCAGGTTTCACACTGAGTGTATAAATACATTTAAAAACATTTTTATTATATGTATTACTGTGTTAGAGTGTCATTTTGGTTGGTGGTGTGCCCCAGGATTTTGCAAATGTAAAAAGTGTGCCGCGGCTCAAAAAAGGTTGAGAAACACTGATCTATACTTTTGGATGGGACCTCCTGCATATTATTATTGTCACCGGGAATGTGGTGCACCTGGCTGGGAGTCAGCGGCATAAGATCTCCAGGTCATGAGTTCGAGGCCTGCCTGGGTCGGGGTGAGCTCTCGACCAATTGCGTAGCTCGTTGTCGGTGTATATTTGGGTGATGCTGTACATAGAAGACTTCAATATATACGTATTTTAAGTGATTATAACTGATTTGTCTGTTTAATTTCATGTGTGTAGGTTGCGGGTTTTAAATTGCATGCTTTGACTGTTGTGAGGTGCTCTGGATCACAAGGAAATAGAAGGGGAACATAAATATTGTTACCGTTGTTATTATGCATCTATGGTATGTGTTGACAAAGGCCATCTATGGTATATTGTCAGATGGGACACCCAACATGCTGTAATTATTACTATACTACTATTTATCTCTATTTTTGGATGGGGTAACCATAATGTTAACTGTTAGTATTTAGAATGTGTTTAGATGGAACCCCCAGTATATTGTTGTTGTTGTTGTTATTATAATGTATCTGTATTTTGGAAATCCCCTCCCCCCGCATGCTGTTGTTATTATAATGTATCTGTACTTTTGGATGGGACTCCCAGCATATTGTTGTTGTATGTATACAGTTGGATGGGACTCCAGCATGTTGCTGTTATGTTATCAACACTTTTGGATAGAACACCCCACATTGTTATTATTATTATGCATCTATACTTTTGGGTGGGTTCCCCAGTATATTGCTATTATGTATCTATCTATCTATCTATCTATATATTTGGATGCGACCTCAGCAGATTGTTGCGGTTATGTTACCTATACTTTTGGATGGGACACTCAGTATATTTTTGTTATTATTATGTATCTATACTTTCGGGTGAGACCTCCAATGTATGTATTATCCATACTTTTGGATGGAACCCCCTGCATATTATTATTATTGGTGGTGGCAGTAGTGTTCTTGTTATTACGTATCTATACTTTTGGATGGGACCCCCTGCATATTATTATTATGTATCTACTTTTGGATGGGACCCCTGCCAATTATTATTGTGTTGTTGTTATTATGTATCTATACTTTTGGATGGAACCCCCTGCATATTATTATTGGTGGTGGCAGTAGTGTTCTTGTTATTACGTATCTATACTTTTGGATGGGACCCCCTGCATATTATTATTGTGTTGTTGTTATGTATCTACTTTTGGATGGGACCCCCTGCATATTATTATTGTGTTGTTGATATTATGTATCTATACTTTTGGATGGGACCACCTGTATATTATTATTATTGGTGTTGTTATGTATCTATACTTTTGGATGGGATCTCCTGCATATATTATTATTGGTGTTGTTATGTATCTATACTTTTGGATGGGGCCCCCTGTATATTATTATTATTGGTGTTGTTATGTATCTATACTTTAGGATGGGGCCCCCTGCATATTATTGGTGTTGTTGTTATTATGTATCTATACTTTTGGATGGGACCTCCTGTATATTATTATTATATTATTATTATTGGTGTTGTTGTTGTTATGTATCTATACGTTTGGATGTGACCCCCTGCATATTATTGTTGTTGTTATGTATCTTTACTTTTGAATAGGGCCCCCTGGTGATGCAGCAGGTTAAACCGCTGAGCTGTTGAAGTCGCTCACAAAAATGTTGGTGGTTCAAATCCGGAGAGCGGGGAGAGCTCTCGCTGTTAGCCCCAGCTCCTGCCAACCTTGCAGTTTGAAAACATGCAAATGTGAGTAGATCAATAGGTAGCAATTTTGCGGGAAGGTAATGGCACTCCATGCAGTCATGCCAGCCACATGACCCTGGAGGTGTCTACAGACAGCGCTGGCATTTCGGCTTAGAAGTGGAGATGAGTACCAACCCCGAGTCAGACACAACCGGACTTAATGTCAAGAGGAAACATTTACCTTTTAATACTTTTGAATTGGATTCCCAACATATTGTTCTTATTATGCATCTATATTTCTGAACAGTTCCCCACCACATTGCTGTTATTATGTATCTATAGTTTTGGATAGGAGCCCCCTGTGGCACAGTGGGTTAAACCGCTGACCTTCTGAGCTTGTTTATTTATTTAACGACATTTATATTAGTAATATTACATGTAATATAAAATATATAATTATAATATAATATTATTTATTTATGGCATTTATATGCCGCCCTTCTCAACCTTGAAGGGGAGTCAGAGCGGCTTACAAGCAAAATGCAAATACAATATACTATATTACTGCCACAGCACAACATTAATATTACACATCACATTGCACTATAACATTATATCGCAATATTATTAGTAATATTGCACATAATGAAAATATACAATTATATCATATTATAAGTATTATATTGTATGACATTACAACATTATCAATATTATATGCATATAAAATATACCATACCATATTATACTATATCATATTATACTCGTATTATACTACATTATATTATTATAAAATAATAAATACAATTATTTATTATTTTATAATAACAAAGCCTTCAACACTGTGAGTAGAAAAGGTCTGTGGCAGATCCTGGAACGACTAGGATTTCCCCCCCAAATTCCTCAAAATGATCATCCTGTTACATGAGGGCCAGCGCGGTCAAGTCAGATACAGCGATGCTCTCTCGGAGCCCTTTCTCATAACTAATGGAGTGGAACAAGGTTGTGTTCTTGCACCAACCCTATTTACAATCTTCTTCAGCATGACACTCCAAAGGGCTACGGCAGACCTCGGAGAAGAAGTCGGCAAATACACTACCGTTCAAAAGTTTGGGGTCATATTGAAATGTCCTTATTTTTGATGGAAAAGCACTGTACTTTTCAATGAAGATCACTTTAAACTAGTCCTAACTTTAAACAAATACACTCTATACATTGCTAATGTGGTAAATGACTATTCTAGCTGCAAATGTCTGCTTTTTGGTGCAAGATCTACATAGGTGTATAGAGGCCCATGTCCAGCAACTATCACTGCAGTGTTCTAATGGTACAATGTGTTTGCTCATTGGCTCAGAAGGCTAATTGATGATTAGAAAACCCTTGCGCAATCATGTTCACACATCTGAAAACAGTCTAGCTCGTTACAGAAGCTACGAAACTGACCTTCCTGTGAGCAGATTGAGTTTCTGGAGCATCACACTTGTGGGGTCAATAGAACGCTCAAAATGGCCAGAAAAAGAGAACTTTCACCTGAAACTCGACAGTCTATTCTTGTACTTAGAAATGAAGGCTATTCCATGCGAGAAATTGCTAAGAAATTGAAGATTTCCTACAACGGTGTGTACTACTCCCTTCAGAGGACAGCACAAACAGGCTCTAACCAGAGTAGAAAAAGAAGTGGGAGGCCGCGTTGCACAACTAAGCAAGAAGATAAGCACATTAGAGCCTCTAGTTTGAGAAACAGACGCCTCACAGGCACCCAACTGGCATCTTCATTCAATAGTACCCGCCAAACACCAGTGTCAACATCTACAGTGAAGAGGCGGCTGCGGGATTTTGGCCTTCAGGGCAGAGTGGCAAAGAAAAAGCCATATCTGAGACCAGCCAATAAAAGGAAAAGATTAAGATGGGCAAAAGAACACAGACATTGGACAGAGGAAGACTGGAAAAAAGTGTTGTGGACGGAGGAATCCAAGTTTGAGGTGTTTGGATCACAAAGAAGAACGTTTGTGAGACGCAGAACAAATGAAAAGATGCTGGAAGAATGCCTGACGCCATCTGTTAAGCATGGTGGAGGTAATGTGATGGTCTGGGGTTGCTTTGGTGCTGGTAAGGTGGGAGATTTGTACAGGGTTACAGGGATTCTGAATAAGGAAGGCTATCCCTCCATTTTGCAACGCCATGCCATACCCAGTGGGCAGCGCTTGATTGGAGCCAATTTCATCCTACCACAGGACAATGACCCTAAACACACCTCCAAATTGTGCATGAACTATTTGCAGAAGAAGCAGGCAGCTGGTCTTCTATCGGTAATGGAGTGGCCAGCGCAGTCACCAGATCTGAACCGCATTGAGCTGTTGTGGGAGCAGCTTGACCGTATGGCACGCCAGAAGTGCCCATCCAACCAATCCAACTTGTGGGAGATGCTTCTAGAAGCGTGGGATGCAATTTCTCAAGCTTACCTCAACAAATTAACAGCTAGAATGCCAAAGGTGTGCAATGCTGTCATTGCTGCAAAAGGAGGATTCTTTGACGAAAGCAAAGTTTGATGTAAAAACAATGTTATTTCAAAAAAACAAACATTATTTCTAACCTTGTCAATGTCTTGACTCTATTTTCTATTCATTTCACAACGCATGGTGGTGAATAAGTGTGACTTTTCATGGAAAACACAAAATTGTTTGGGTGACCCCAAACTTTTGAACGGTAGTGTTCAACTTAAGCCGTCTCGCACTAAGACTCTAAACTATCTAGTCCGTGAGCTGCTTTTTGCTGACGATGCTGCCCTTGTCGCCCATTCAGAAGCAGCCCTGCAGCGCCTCACATCCTGCTTTGCAACAGCTGCAGAGCTATTTGGGCTGGAAGTCAGCCTGAAGGAAACGGAAGTTCTCTACCAGCCCACACCACAGGAAGAACACCATCATCCCCGCGTCAGCATAGGCACATCTGTGCTTAAGTCCGTGCAGCAGTTCACCTCCTTGGGAAGCATAATCTCTTCAGACGCCAAGATTGACAAAGAGATAGATCACAGATTAGCAAAGGCATAGAGTGCATTCGGAAGGCTTCACAAAAGAGTCTGGAGCAACAAGCACCTGAGGCAAAGCACCAAAATCAGTGTGTACAGAGCTGTCGTACTGTCTATTTTCCTATATGGGTCTGAAACATGGGTCACCTATCACCAACACCTAAGACTCCTCGAACGCTTTCATCAGTGCTGTCTCCCCACAATGCTAAATAGACACTGGACCGACTATGTGACGAATGTTGCTGTCCTTGAGCAAGCAGGGATCACCAGCGTTAAGGCCATGCTATTGAGAACACAGCTGCGCTGGGCAGGGCACGTCTCTAGGATGGAGGACCACTGCCTCCGAAAGATACTACTCTATGGTGAACTCGCCACGGGTCAGGGCAAGAGAGGTGCCCCCAAAAAGAGATATAAGGACTCCCTGAAACAACATCTCAGGCTCAGCCAGATTGATCACCAACAATGGTCCACCCTGGCCTCACATCGGGAGGCATGGAGACGCACTATCCACAATGCTGCAGCCTTTTTCGAGAAGACAAAACGAACCTAAACGACAACGCAGAAAGAACCGCAACTTGGAAACAACATCACCCAAGGAGACTTTCTGCTGTGCTTTCTGCAACCGGACTTGCCTATCTCAGATTGGCCTTTTTAGTCATCAACACACTTGTGGAAAGCGTGAGATGAGTCTTTGCTAAGATACTATATTATATCATATTATACTCGTATTATACTACATTATATTATTATAAAATAATAAATGAAATTATTTGTTGACCGAAAGTTGCAGGTTCAAATCCGGGGAGCGTCGTGAGCTTCTGCCCCAGCTTTTACCAACCTAGCAGTTCTAAAACATGCAAATGTGAGTAGATCAATAGGTACTGCTCCGGCGGGATGGTAATCATGCCAGTGGCCACATGACCTTGGAGGTGTCTACGGACAACGCCGGCTCTTGGGCTTAAGAATGGAGACGAGTCCCAGAGCCGGCCACGACTGGACGTCCTTGACCTTTCCCTATACTTCTGGATGTGACAGTATAAAATAACGGGAGCTGTAGTTTCACAGGCCCTTCAGGGGGTGGAGGCCTCAGGATTGAGTGATGGCAGTTCGAGCCTTGTTCTGGGGACCGAGGGAGGTAGGCCCCTATCCGCCCCGGCCCTCGAGTAGTCCCTCCGCCCGCCCTCGACGCTCCCGAGCCCGGCGGCACGCCCTACCCGAGGCAGGCGGCCATGAGGCCTACAAGGCCCGTACCGGCGCCCAGCTCGAGTGCGGCCTTGCGGCGGAGGTCGAGCGAGGCGTGGGCGGGCTCTCCTTGGCCAGGAAGCGGGCCAGACCAAGGCGGCGTCCCACACCACGCAGCCCGTTCCCCGGCCGAGCGCTGCGCCACGCGGAGGGCCCGGCCGGACTCCGGAGGCCCCCAGGGCAGCGCCCGCTCGAAGAACCCGGCGCCTTCGGGAGCAGAAGACATAATGAGGCCTACTTCCGGTGAGGGGGAGAGGAAAAGGCCGGGCAGAGGGCCTCTGAGGGGAAAGGAGGCCGGAAGTCCGACCACTTGGCGCCTCGCTTTGAGGTGCTAAGCGGCAGAGCTGCCATGGCAACAGAGCGAGGCATTCTGGGTCTTGTAGTTCAGCGGAGCCTGGGAGCTGCAAGGGCAGCATTGCAACAGTGGGCATTGGAAGGATGCAGCAAACGAGTTCTGTTCCTGGGTTGAAAGCATTATTCCCATTTCATTGTGCAGTCCTGAACTTTGGAATTGTATACAATAATAACTCTTTTATAACAATGTATTTATAATATAATAATTTACAATTATATCATAGTATATTATTATATTAATTATATCAGTGTTCCCAACCTTTTTTTGAGCCGCGCACACTTTTGACATTAAAAACCGGGGCACACCACCAACCAAAATGACACTCTAACACAGTAAAGAACGGCTGGGGGGTGGCCTGCTGGGAGCAGCTGGTGGGAGTGCGAGCCGGGAGGGGCAGAGCCATGCTGTGCCATGCCCGCCCCCTCCCCCAGCTTCAGCTCTCCCAGCAGCTGCTCCAGCCTTGAGGGGAAGTGCCAAGCCAGCGGTGGCAGAGCCAAGACAATGTTGGCTTGGCA
This sequence comes from Anolis apletophallus, assembly GCA_030556195.1. Lineage (NCBI taxonomy): Eukaryota > Metazoa > Chordata > Lepidosauria > Squamata > Anolidae > Anolis > Anolis apletophallus. The sequence continues at coordinate 1,873,203 of JARBWK010000021.1, forward strand.
CTGTCCCCTCAAGGCTGGAGCAGCTGCTGGGAGTGCCGAAGCCGGGGGGAGGAGGTGGAGGCAGGCTGCACCATGCCCTGCGCCCTCCCCCAGCTTTAAAGCAGAATTGATGCTTTTAGCAGAAGTGATGTCGGAGGAGAGTGATGCACAGCAAAGGTTTTAGAATAACTGGCCTTAGTATAGCTAGATAGCTTGCCAGAAATCATGCTAGCAGCCAGAGACGAGAGTAAGAGGGACGGAATAGAAATGTTGCCATTCAAGAACACTTTGCCCATAAGGCCATAACAGAACAATGGGACTAAAGAATTAATGCTGCGACACAGCTATTAACAAATAGAAATGTT
>JARBWK010000021.1:1873646-1888646 GCA_030556195.1 Anolis apletophallus
CACCCACACAAGCATTCCACAACATACTACCACCCACAATGCCATCACACACCCACTAACCTCACCAAAAAAAAAAGTAATACCTACACACAACACTATACGCATAACACAACCTTGATCTACTGCTCAGCCCATTTGTATGCCATTGTATATCCACAAGCTCTGCAGAACGCCAGCATCACCACACACCGACAACTCCACAGGACTTCAACATCCCACCCACCAGAACAACCCACAACGACACAGCCATGACCCCACCAAGACCATAAGTAACATCAATTCCAACCCTTACATACTCAGACTTTCTCGCATCTCCTAAATATTGCGCAGCAACGCGTGCCGGGTACAGCTAGTATATATATAGATTCACAAATATATAGACACATATATGCAGACACAAAACACATATACACAGACTGGGCCACAGCAAGGCGTGGCAGGGGACGGGTAGGAATTAATACAAACAATTGATCATAACTAAACATAATAACATACGAATAAATCATCTTCCTCTAGGTTCTGCTCGCACAGAAATTCGGACAGTGACTGAAGTCATCAAAGTTCCCTCTTCGGAGGGGTAAGTCCCGGGGTCTGTTCCTGGATGGGAAAGATGAAGCGTATATAGCCCAAAGTACACAATCCATTTGCAACAGGCCCGGATTATCCAGTAGGGCAGCAAGGCCGTGGCCTATGGGCGTAAGCCGAGGGGGGCGCCAGATCTAGGCCCAAAAAAATGGCGATGACTCACGCTGAGTTGTCCCAGCGGCAGCTGCGCGGCGTCCTTCCATGCAGCGCCCCATTCCTGCAGCGCAGCTGCCGCTGCCAGTGGGACAACTTGGCGTAGCCTCAGGAGGGAGGGAGGAGGACTGCAGCCTGAGCGATGTCACTCCCTCCGGGGGCGTGGCCCGAGCGACGTTACTCCCTCTGGGGGCGTGGCCTGAGCGACGTTACTCCCTCCGGGGGCATGGCCTGAGCGACGTCACTCCCTCCGGGGGCGGGGCCCGACCGACGTCACTCCCCCCAGGGCATGGCCAAGCGACGCCTCCCTCAGGGGGGTGGGGCCCGAGCGACGCCTCCCTCCAGGGGTGGCCCGAGCGACGTCACTCCCCCCAGGGGCATGGCCCAAGCGACCTTACTCCCTCTGGGGGCGTGGCCTGAGCGACGTTACTCCCTCCAGGGGCGGGCCCGAGTGACGTCACTCCCTCCGGGGGCGGGGCCCGAGCGACGTCACTTCCTCCGGGGGGGGGTGGCCCGAGCGACGTCACTCCCTCCGGGGGGGCCCAAGCGACGTCACTCCCTCTGGGGGCGGGGCCCAAGCAACATCACTCGGAGCCCGCCCCCGGAGGGAGTGACGTTGCCCGGGCTGCACTTCTCCTCCCTCCCTCCTTCTGAGGTTGAGACAAGAGCTCTCCAAGACCTCTTGCCCTTCAGACGGGCATGCAAAACGTTCCTTTTTCAGCAGGCCTTCGGTCTCTAGATGCCTGTGCGCATAGCTCACTGATGTTGTTGCTACACTGCATTATGCTGTGCTCTGTACTCTGTACAGCATATTGTATTTTAATTTGATGTTTTATTGCGTGTTCTATTTTAACGTGTTTTTATTGTACACTGCATTTGTTGTGAGCCGCCCCGAGCCTCCCGGGAGTGGCGGCCTAGAAGCCCAAGAAACAAACAAATAAATAAATATGTGTTAGAAGAGTGTTTCCCAACCTTTTTTGAGCCACGGCACACTTTTAACTTTAAAAAAATACAGAGGCACGCCACCAACCAAAATGACACAAAATGACACTCTAACACAGTAAAGAATGGCTGGGGGATGGTGGCCTTCTGGGAGCAGCTGCTAGGAGTGCCAAAGCCAGGGGGAGGGGGCGGAGCCAGGCCACGCCATGCCCCCACCCCTCACCCCAGCTTCATCTCTCCCACAGCTTCTCCAGCCTTGACGGGGCAATGCCAAGCCAGCGGTGGCAGAGCCAGCACAATGCTGGCTTGGCATTGTCCCCTCAAGGCTGGAGAAGCTGTGGGAAAACTGAAGCCGGGGGAGGGGGGCGGAGCCAGGCCATGCCATGCCCCGCCCCCTCTCCCCATCTTCAGCTCTCCCACAGCTTCTCCAGCCTTGAGGTGGCAGTGTGGTGAGGGGTGGAGTCATGGCCCTGTCCCCGGTGATGCTCTCTGCCATGACTCCCGCCCCTCGCTCCCTGAAGCCACGTGGAGGAGGAGGAACATGAGCGGTGGATGGGCTTCAGTGGGCGGGGCTCCTCCACACGGCTTCAGCAAGCGAGGGGCGAGAGTCATGGCGGGAGTCATGGCGCATTGGAGGCTGGCTGGAGAAACGGCCGAAGGAGGCGGTACCCCGGCCCCTTCTTCTTTTTCTTCGCCGTCGCCTGGCCCTTCCTGATCCTCCCCCAAGCAGCAGGAGTTCGGCAGGAGGAGGGGGGAAGGAAGGGGGCAGAGAGCCTTTCTCGCGGCACAGCAGGAGGTCCAGCACGGCACATTACTGTGCCGCGTCACAGCGGTTGGGAAACACTGTGTTAGAATATAAAGATATCAAACAAGGGTTTGAGGTTTCAGTATCTGTTCTTTTCGTTCATGTGTTGGGAGTAAAGCTATTGTTGGAGTGTTTGAATAGCTGTAGCTGCGTTTACCTGGCTCTAGGAAGGGTGGAGCAGCTGATTGTGTATAAATCTCCAGTGTAACAATTTGGGTTGGTTGGCTCAGGGATAGTTTTTGGAAGAGGAGCAGAAGCCGCAAGAAAAGACTCAAGGTTACTTTGGAGAATGTTTTCAAATGTGTCACGATGCAAGACCTAGGCCGGCCCCTTAATCACACACACAGAGACGATAATCAGCTAACTACTTTATTGAAGTATAAAAACAGTTGAAAAGGTAATTGTCCATAATAATATCAAAGTAATCCAAAAGGTAAAAGGTATAGTCCAAAAGGCAAACTTGGCAGTCACTTCCAAAGACTTGGCAAGGCTCCGCTTAACTAGCGGATCAGGAACAGAACAAGGTTACAAGATAAAACTCTTCTTGGCAGGCCACTAGCCCCAAACTTAGCTACGTGGTCTTGGCTTCGCTACACATCTGCATAGGTGAGACGTGGCCGAAGTACTGAGGATCCGTTCCCACGGGTCCTATACTTAATCCCCTTGGCGAGGCCCCCGACGCTCTAGGCTTCTCCTCCTCCAATCTGTGCTGCGGGACCTCGGCCGGTCTAGGCTGTGGAACCAACCCCCCCCTGCTGGTCTCAATGCTCCGTCTCCTATCAAAGGTTCGACCTTGCCTCCCAGCACTGCTTCCCTATCTTCGTGAGAGTCAAACTCCCCATCTGCTTCCGGGCCTCTCCCTCGGTTGTTTCCCACATTCTTTCTTGCGAGCCTCGCCCCCCCGGCCGCTCATAATCTTCACTATCAGTGCTTTCGAATTCCGACTGGCCTTCCTGCTGTTCGTAAGGATCAGGCCAGCCGTCATCCCAGGCCAGGCTTTCTGTGGGTGAAGAAGGCCCAGCTATCTCAAAATCCCCTTCTTCTAGCCCCTCCAAATCCTCTTTAGAATCAACTGGCTCCAATGCGAGTGGGACCCCCAGTGCTGCCCCCTGCCCTCCAGCCACAAACGAGAACTGGTGTGCTACAAAATGCTTTCAGAGACCTCAAATGTTTTCTGTGTCCTGGCTGTAAATATGTTTGTTCCGGGCGTGTTGCTGTTTCAATAATCTGAGCTTCAAGGCCAGATATGAAAGTGAGACGGAACCAGGCAAAGCTATGCCAAAAAGACAAGTGTTTGTTTGAGAATCAACATCCTTCCTTTGGAGCAACTGTATCGACTTCAGCAAGTATTCTGTATATGCTTCACTAGTTGTTTGCTGTACTTCAAACTTGTGATAGCTGACAGGAATAGTTCTAATAATTAAGGGAGTGAAACAAGGTTGTGTTCTTGCACCAACCCTATTGACAATCTTCTTCAGCATGATGCTCCAAAGGGCTATGGCAGACCTCGAAGAAGAAGGCGGCATATATATACGCTATCGTACTTATGGCAGCTTGTTCAACTTATGCCGCCTGAGGGCTCGCACTAAGACTCTAAACCAGGGCTGTCCAACTTCTACAGGCCCAAGGGCCGGAATTCCGGCCACTGATCACCTGGGGGGCTGAAGGGTCTGCCTCCGCCCCGGCTCCGCCCCCTTCTTGGCTCCACCCCCTCCCCTCCCCCAGCTCCGCCTCCTCCCTGGCTCCAATTTACTTACAATTGACTTTGAGTTGTGAAGTTGTAGTTCACCTCCATCCAGAGAGCACTGTGGACTCAAATAATGATGGATCTGGACCAAACTTGGCATGAATACTCAATATATCCAAATGGGAACACTGGTGGATTTGGGGGAATGTTTCCTGATACCTTTGAGTTATTTGAGTCCACACTCAAATTGGGACACGCCAAAAAAAACCCCAAACACCTCAATGCCGTCGCAGGGCTTGATGGGGTCTCCTTTCCCAGAGGCGGGTGGAGGAGGCCCAAGAGCTCCCCTCCCTCCTGAAGGGAAAACAAGCCACGGGGCAGGCGCAAAAAAGCCACGTTGCCCCTGCACGCAGGGAAACAGCACAACAAGGGGAGGGGCGCGGAGGAGGGGGAAGGGAAGTGTTGCCAAGGAAACCACCGCTGAGGACCCCTCCCCTCCCCCCAACGTCCCCCACTGTTTTAGATTGATTGATTCGAGGCAGGCCCTTCTGACCCACATACTGCGGGAGCCCCGCCACAGGGCCGAGCGCCAACGACGACACCGTCCCCGAAGAGCCCCGCTGGAGCCGAGGCCAAGCTCAGGCCAGGCGCGGCGGCTCTCCCATCCACGGGGCGGGAAGCGAGGGCCCTCCACAGGAAGAGGACAGAGCCGGGGCTTTCCTGCCTCACCCCTCCTCCTCTCTCTGAGGGAATGAATGGGGGCTGGCCTGGAAGCAGCCGTGAGGGAGGAGGAGGCGCGCCCAGGCTGGCGCAAATCCTGCGGGACCAGAGATTTTCAGCTATCATTGAGACTACGCAGCCACAGACAGGATTTCGACCTCCCTCGAAATCCCGTCTGTGGCTGGCATAGTCTCACGATGCTTGCCTAAACCCGGAAGTAGGTATTTTTTAAAATTTATTTATTATTTTTAATTTGTATTTTATTAAAACAAGTTAGGGGGCCAGAGGGAAGGGGCTCGGGGCCGTATCCGCCCCCCGGGCCGCCTGTTGGACAGGCCTGCTCTAAACTATCTAGCCCGTGAGCTTCTTTTTGCTGACGATGCTGCCCTTGTCGCCCATTCAGAAGCAGCCCTGCAGCGCCTGACACCCTGCTTTGCAACATCTGCAGAGCTGTTTGGGCTGGAAGTCAGCCTGAAGAAAACGGAAGTCCTCTACCAGCCCACACCACAGGAAGAACACCACCATCCTCACGTCAGCAGAGGCACATCTGTGCTTAAGTCCGTTCAGCAGTTCACCTACCTGGGAAGCATCATCTCTTCAGACGCCAAGATTGACGAAGAGATAGATCACAGATTATCAAGAGCAGGGGTGCTCACACTTTATCAGCATGCGAGCTATTCTTAAAGCAACCAACTCCAAAAGATCTACCTGCCCCCACCACCACACGCTCCCACCGTTGCGCGTGCTCTTGCTGCTCTTTTCCGCCTGCGCAGCACTTCTCCCGCCTGTGGGGCATTGAGGAAGGAGAAAGCACGAGGCGGGGCATCCAGAGGGAGCGCTCCGCCCTGCCTGTCTCGCTGGCAACGGAGGCTGCACAGCTGCTTCTGGATGGGAGAGAGGCAGGGCGCTCCCTCCAGAGGCCTTGCCTCGTGCTTCCTTTTTCCTGCAATGCCCCACAGGCGAAAGAAGCACTGCGAGAGTGAAAGCCAGCAGCAGGAGCGCGTGCGCGCAGGGTGTGTGCGTGTGCATGGCAGGAGCTCCCCGTCCGGCTGGTGAGGCCCGAAGATCACCTGGAAGAGGGCCGAAGATCTACTAGTAGCTCCCGAGCTACCTAATGAGCACCCCTGATCAAGAGCATATAGTGCATTTGGAAAGCTTCACAAAAGAGTCTGGAGCAACAAGCACCTGAGGCAAAGCACCAAAATCAGTGTGTACAGAGCCATGATCCCCACGTCAGCATAGGCACATCTGTGCTTCAGTCCGTTCAGCAGTTCACCTCCCTGGGAAGCATCATCTCTTCAGACGCCAAGATTGATAAAGAGAGAGATCACAGATTAGCAAAGGCATAGAGTGCATTCGGAAGGCTTCACAAAAGAATCTGGAGCAACAAGCACCTGAGGCAAAGCACCAAAATCAGTGTGTACAGAGCTATTGTACTCTCTATTCTCCTCTATGGATCTGAAACATGGGTCACCTATCACCAACACCTACGACTCCTTGAACGCTTTCATCAGCGCTGTCTTCGCACAATCCTAAATATACACTGGACCGACTATGTGACGAATGTTGCTGTCCTTGAGCAAGCAGGGGTCACCAGCATTGAGTCCATGCTATTGAGAACACAGCTGCGCTGGGCAGGGCACATCTCTGGGATGGAGGACCACCGCCTCCCAAAGATACTACTGTACGGTGAACTCGCCACAGGTCAGCGCAAGAGAGGCGCCCCCAAAAAGAGATATAAGGACTCCCTGAAACAACACCTCAGGCTCGGCCAGATTGATCACCAACAATGGTCCACCCTGGCCTCACATCGGGAGGCGTGGAGACGCACTCTCCACAATGCTGAGAAGACACGCCGAATGGGTCTCGAAGAGAAACGACAACGCAGAAAGAACCGCAACTTGGAAACAACATCACCCAAGGAGACTTTCCGCTGTGCTTTCTGCAACCGAACTTGCCTATCTCAGATTGGCCTTTTTAGTCATCAACGCGCTTGTAAGAAGAGTGGGATGAGTCCTTCCTAAGAATCTTCGTTCGCGAAGTAATGCCGAGAAAGAAAAGTTGTTTGCTGTACTTCAAACTTGTGATAGTTGACAGGAAGGCTGTGCAAATTAACACAGAAGCCGTTTACAGCTTGCTGCTGAAGAGTGTGTTTGACTCCGGGGATGTACTGAAGGAACATTACATTTTATGTTTGTTTTCTTCTTCCACACAGACTGCTTATCTAAAAGCATGTGGCTGTTTTTTTGTTTGCTTGCAACTATTTTTGTAAATAAAGTTTTGTGCCTGTTTTGACAAGAAGCCAAGCTTTATTCTTTTTGCTACTCACTCACTTATCCATTAGCCAGTTTCTGCTGGAAGTTTTGATTCTCTGCAACTGTGGATATTAAGGATTACAGATCCTATTATCTCATCATATAACCCAGTGTTTCCCAACCTTTTTTGAGCGGCACACTTTTAACATTAAAAATCCGTGGGGCACACCACCAACCAAAATGACACAAAATGACACTCTAACACAGTAAAGAACGGCTGGGGTTGGTGGCCTGCTGGGAGAAGCTGCTGGGAGTGCGAAGCCGGGAGGGGCGGAGCCAGGCTGCGCCACGCCCCCCCCTCCCCCCAGCTTCACCTCTCCCAGCAGCTGCTCCAGCCTTGAGGGGGCAGTGCCAAGCCAGTGGTGCCAGAGCCAGCACAATGCTGGCTTGGCACTGTCCCCTCAAGGCTGGAGCAGCTGTTGGGAGTGCCGAAGCCGGGGAGGGGGCAGAGCCAGGCCGCGCCATGCCCCTCCCCTCCCCCCGCTTCACCTCTCCCAGCAGCTGCTCCAGCCTTGAGGGGGCAGTGCCAAGCCAGTGGTGCCAGAGCCAGCACAATGCTGGCTTGGCACTGTCCCCACAAGGCAGGAGCAGCTGTTGGGAGTGCCGAAGCGGGGGAGGGGCAGAGCCAGGCCGCGCCATGCCCCACCCTACCCCGGCTTCACCTCTCCCAGCAGCTGCTCCAGCCTTGAGGGAGCAGTGCCTGCCAGCGGTGCCAGAGCCAGCACAATGCTGGCTTGGCACTGTCCCCCTCAAGGCTGGATCAGCTGCTGGGAGTGCCAAAGCCGGGGAGGGGCAGAGCCAGGTCGCGCCATGCCCCACCCCCCTCCCCGGCTTCCTCTCCCAGCAGCTGCTCCAGCCTTGAGGGGCAGTGCCAAGCCAGCGGTGCCAGAGCCAGCACAATGCTGGTTTGGCACTGTCCCTCAAGGCTGGAGCAGCTGCTGGGAGTGCCGAAGCCGGGGGAGGGGGAAGAGCCAGGCTGCGCCATGCCCCGTCCCCTACCCCCGGCTTCACCTCTCCCAGCAGCTGCTCCAGCCTTGAGGGGGCACTGCCAAGCCAGCGGTGGCAGAGCCAGCACAATGCTGGCTTGGCACTGTCCCTCAAGGCTGGAGCAGCTGTTGGGAGTGCCGAGCCGGGAGGGGGCAGAGCCAGGTCGCACCATGCCCCGCCCCTCCCCAGGCTTCAGCTCTCCTACAGAGGAGGAGCATGAGCGGTGGACGGGCTTCAGTGGGCAGGGCTCCTCCACGCAGCTTCAGCGAGCGAGGGGCGAGAGTTATGGTGGGAGTCATGGCGGATTGGAGGCTGGCTGGGGAAATGGCCGAAGGAGGCGGCACCCCGGTCCCTTCTTCTTTTTCTTCGCCACTGCCCGGCCCTTCCTCCTCCTCCCAAGCAGCAGGAGTTCGGCAGGAGGGGGCAGGAAGGGGGCAGAGAGCTTTTCTCGTGCCACAGCAGGAGGTCCGTCACGGCACACTACTGTGTCACGGCACACTGGTTGAGAAAGACTGATATAACCGACAGTATGAACATACAACATGCTACATTACTAGCATAGTACTAATACATCATTCATAATATTAGTATTATATAATATTATATTGTTGCTGGGGGAGGGCCCCTGTATATTTTGTATAATTATTTTGTATAATTAATATTTTGTATAATTTATGCACGTTTAGGTTGCCCGAACCATTGTGATGGATAAAGCATTACTTAAGCGAACACAGGAAAAAATAAACCGACAACCGACAAGCGAGGAGAATCTGCGGAAAGGTCAGAGAATTGAAAATCCTATCGATGTCGTCCAGGTCCCAGCTGAGAAATGCATCTCCAAGACGTCACCTGCTGCCTTGGTGGGCCATGCCACGACGTGGCCTTGCTTGCAAATAAAACCAAAGAGACACTATAAAGTTGCAAACGTGCATTTTATTCTCATAATAATAATAATAATAACAATAATAATAATACTGTTTATTTCTATTCCGCTCTTGTCACCCCGAAGGGGACTCAGTGCGGATTACACACATACGACAGACAGTCCTCGTCGGAGACATACAGTTTACAAATAGACAGTACAGTTCAGTTTTTAGAAGGGTTTCTTCTTCCTGGCTGCATCACAGGGTCATATAGGATGTGGATGCTCCACTACGACGTCATTGTTGTTATGTCCTTGCATCATTGCGTCTTTCCATCACAAGGGGGTGCTGTTGTTCCATCCTCAGGACGGAGCTCTGTTTTCCTTCTGCATCTCACCTCTCCCGACAACCGAAACTTCCAGACGTTGTAAAGTCTGTGTAAAAATCCTTCCCCACTTTTACGTGGTCCCCATTGTTGTTTATTCACAACTAGGCTGTTTGAACTGCTTGGGTGGGCAGTGGACTGGGCTCATATAGCTGGTTGTCCAGGCCAGCTCGGGGGATTTGAACCAGCAACCTTCCGATTGCAAGCACAGCTGTGCTACCGTTGTGCTATCTCCCCAGCCCATGTCTCTTTAATTCCCTTGGCATTTTCTCTTATAAGGGGAAAGGGGATCCTGGACTTGGTGCTAACTAACGAACAAGACCTGCAAATAATATTGAATAATGTTATATTATTAAATATTGTTGTTATTATTATTCCGATTCATTAAATAATATTATATTATTAAATAATATTATATTATTTAATAATATTATTAAGTAATATTTAATGAATAATATTATTTAATATTATTTAATAATATTATATTATTAAATATTGTTATTATTATTATTCCGATTCAAACCTGGGTTGGGCCTGGTGGTGTCCATGGGGCCTCCAAGGAGGGGCGGATGTTGGGACCCAGACCCAGAAGTGTGAATGAAGGTCTCAGCCCACAAACAGGGAGAAAGGGAACCAAGAGAGAGAGAGAGAGAGAGAGAGAGCTTTTTCCCAAAGGCAAAGTGGAAAGCAAGAGCAAAGCAGCCCAGGAAGCAATGAACGGGCTGCACCTCAAGCACACCAGGCAACACACCGGGGAGGGTGAGTGGCAGGTGTGAGAGTGTGTGTGGTCAAGCCAGATGCTGCTGCGGAGAGGAGGGGGAAGGGGGCTGGGGGGAGGCGCCCTGGGGCCCCCTTGGCACCCGCTGAGATCACAATGGCCGGCCGGCGGAGGCAAGCCAAGGGAGGGGAGGGGGGGGGGGGAAGAAGAGGGGCGCCCAAAGCCCAGCCAGGAGAGGCCGGGGCGGCAGCAGAGCGGAGGGGAAGGAAGGAAGGAAAGGAGGAAGGAGAGAAGGAAGGAAAGGAGGAAAGGAAGGAAGGAAAGGAGGAAGGAAGGAAGGAAGGGGGGAAGGAAGGAAGGAAGGAGAGAAGGAAGGAAGGAAAGGGGGAAGGAAGGAAAGGAGGAAAGGAGGAAGGAGAGAAGGAAGGAAAAGAGGAAAGGAAGGAAGGAAAGGAGGAAGGAGGGGGGGAAGGAAGGAAGGAAGGAAGGAAGGAGAGAAGGAAGGAAGGAAAGGGGGAAGGAAGGAAGGAAGGAAAGGAGGAAGGAGAGAAGGAAGGAAGGAAAGGAAGGAAGGAAGGGGGGAAGGAAGGAAGGAGAGAAGGAAGGAAGGAAAGGGGGAAGGAAGGAAGGAAAAGAGGAAGGAGAGAAGGAAGGAAAGGAGGAAAGGAAGGAAGGAAAGGAGGAAGGAAGGAAGGAAGGAAGGGGGAAGGAAGGAAGGAAGGAAGGAAGGAGAGAAGGAAGGAAGGAAAGGGGGAAGGAAAGGAGGAAGGAGAGAAGGAAGGAAGGAGAGAAGGAAGGAAAGGAGGAAGGAAGGAAGGAAGGAAGGAAGGAGAGAAGGAAGGAAGGAAAGGGGGAAGGAAGGAAGGAAGGAAGGAAGGAGAGAAGGAAAGGAGGAGGTGGAGAAGGAAGGAAAGGAGGAAGGAAGGAAGGGGAAGGAAGGAAGGAAGGAAGGAGAGAAGGAAAGGAGGAAGGAAGGAAAAAGGAAAGGAGGGAAGGAAGGAAGGAAGGAAGGAGAGAGTGAGGGGGGAAGGAGGGAAGGGAGGGAGGGAGGAAGGAAGAAGGGACGAAGGGACGGCCACCCAGCCTTTGTAATAATAATAATAATAATAATAATAATAGGAGCAACTCCTGGGCCCGTCCAGTCCACCCCTCTTATGCCATGCAAGAAAAACACATTCGAAGCACCCCCAATAAATGGCCATCCAGTCTTTGTAGTAGTAGTAGTAGTAGTAGTAGTAGTAGTAGTAATAGGAGCAACTCCTGGGCCTGTCCAGTCCACCCCTCTTATGCCATGCAAGAAAAACACATTCGAAGCACCCCCAATAAATGGCCATCCAGCCTTTGTAGTAGTAGTAGTAGTAGTAATAGGAGCAACTCCTGGGCCTGTCCAGTCCACCCCTCTTATGCCATGCAAGAAAAACATTCAAAGCACCCCCAATAAATGGCCATCCAGCCTTTGTAGTAGTAGTAATAGTAGTAGTAGTAATAGGAGCAACTCCTGGTCCTGTCCAATCCACCCCTCTTATGCCATGCAAGAAAAACACATTCGAAGCACCCCCAATAAATGGCCATCCAGCCTTAGTAGTAGTAGTAATAATAATAATAATAGGAGCAACCCCTGGGCCCGTCCAGTCCACCCCTCTTATGCCATGCAAGAAAAACACATTCGAAGCACCCCCAATAAATGGCCATCCAGCCTTTGTAGTAGTAGTAGTAGTAGTAGTAGTAGTAGTAGTAGTAATAGGAGCAACTCCTGGGCCTGTCCAGTCCACCCCTCTTATGCCATGCAGGAAAAACACAGTCAAAGCACGACCGACAGATGGCCACCCAGCCTTTGTAATAATAGGAGGAGGAGGAGAAGCAAGGGCTCCATGGAGCACCCTTTGAGAACCGCTGTGTTGGAGACATGTTTTGGAGGTCCAGGGGCTGCTTTGAGATACGGGCCAGGTGTGGATTTAACTGTCGCTGCCTCCAAAGGATGCTTCGCTGGGAGTGACGTGCCCCTTCCCTTCTTCTCTCCGCAGCCTTCGTCCTGAGCGTTTGCTTCTTGTCGACCGCAACCGCCCAGAGACATGTAAAAATCTCGATGGAGCCTCCGAACCCAGTGGAAGGGGGAAGCGTCTTCCTCAACCCAGTCACTTACCCTCCAACCATAATGACCTGTCGCTGGTACCGAGGGGGGAAAGACGAGGCCCACACCATCTGGATGTTTTTCAAACCGTGGTCTATCCTGAACAATGGGTCAAGCTTCACTGGGCGAGAGACCATGCTTCCCAACTGCTCCCTAGAGATCAGAGACCTAACCGCCAGTGACGCTACAACCTATACAATCCTGATAGAGACATCTAGGAAAATGTGGAGCGGAACCATGCAGCTTGTGCTCGGGGGTAGGCCTCGATAACCTTTTGCGCCATAGGCCTAGCATGTCGGGTGAAATATGGCGCCCTATAACATTTTGGGGCTACAGAACTCCCTAATGTGATGCCAGGAAGATTTGGAGCAAGAGGACACTCGATCATGCTATTGCGTAATGTTTTATGTGCAATGTGTAGCCTTGTTCAATATGACCCTCTGTAACATGTTTGTGCAACCTGTCCATAACGTTTTGTGCAGCGTGACCCTCTGGAACATGTTTGTGCAACCTGTCCATAATGTTTTTGTGCAACGTGACCCTCTGGAACATGCTTGTGCAACCTGTCCATACTGTTTTTGCGCAACGTGACCCTCTGTAACATGTTTGTGCAACCTGCTCATAGCGTTTTTGTGCAACATGACTGAGTCTGGAACATGTTTGTGCAACCTGTCCATACTGTTTTTGCGCAACGTGACCCTCTGTAACATGTTTGTGCAACTTGTCCATAATGTTTTTGTGCAACGTGACCCTCTGAAACATGTTTGTGCAACCTGTCCATAATGCTTTTCCGCAACATGACCCTCTGTAACATGTTTGTGCAACCTGTCCATAATGTTTTTGTGCAACGTGACCCTCTGGAACATGTTTGTGCAACGTGTCCATAATGTTTTTGTGCAATGTGACCCTCTGGAACATGTTTGTGCAACCTGTCCATAATGCTTCTGCGCAACGTGACCCTCTGGAACATGTTTGTGCAACCTGTCCATAATGTTTTTGTGCAACGTGACCCTCTGGAACATGTTTGTGCAACGTGTCCATAATGTTTTTGTGCAACGTGACCCTCTGTAACATGTTTGTGCAACGTGTCCATAATGTTTTTGTGCAACGTGACCCTCTGTAACATGTTTGTGCAACCTGTCCATAATGTTTTTGTGCAATGTGACCCTCTGTAACATGTTTGTGCAACGTGTCCATAATGTTTTTGTGCAACGTGACCCTCTGTAACATGTTTGTGCAACGTGTCCATAATGTTTTTGTGCAACGTGACCCTCTGTAACATGTTTGTGCAACGTGTCCATAATGCTTCTGCGCAACGTGACCCTCTGGAACATGTTTGTGCAACGTGTCCATAATGTATTTGTGCAACATGACCCTCTGTAACATGTTTGTGCAACATGTCCATAATGTTTTGTGCAACGTGACCCTCTGTAACATGTTAGTGCAACGTGTCCATAATGTTTTTGTGCAAAATGACTCAGTCTGGAACATGTTTGTGCAATCTGGCTATAACGTTTTTGTGCAACATGGCTCTCATTAACATGTCTGTGCAACCTCTCTGTATAGCATTTTTGCACAATATGACTCTGTCTACAACCTTTGCGTGCCGTGTTTCAACAAATTTGTTTTCTCTTTTTCGACAGCTCAACCTCCTCCCGAACCTGGTAAGTCACGGCGTCTCGTCTTCCCTTTTCCTCTGGCCTGGTGTTGCCGGGTTGGGTTTCTTTCAAAGCGGCCATTGTGCCAAGAGAGAACATGGATTTCGGTGGGTGGGGTGGCCCTTTGGGGCGCTTCTTGATGGATGCTTTGCCCCTTCTCCTGCAACGTGTGGGAGGCGGAGGGGGGCACACAGAGGTGCGCATATCAGGCCAAATCCTTCCAAAAACCACAGCTGTAGCATTCGAGGCCACTCCACCCTGAAGCTCTCCCATCCGCCTCAGCTCTTGAGTTCCTCAAGGCCCCCAATGACCTTGGAAAGGCCAGCCTGGGTGGAGAGTGATGTGCCATGCTTCACATCATGCACATTCTTCCTTGCAGGACGGGGATATTCCGGGGCAGCCAAGGCTGGCATTGTCCTTGGGTGCCTGGCTGCCGTAGTCCTCCTGGGCATGGTGGTTCTCATTGTGAAACGTGAGTAAAACCCTGGGAGCGGAACAATCCGGGTTCCCATCATCATGAATACTTTTCCAACTTTCCAAAACATTAATTCAAAAGGTTATACCTCCCACATGTTGCTGTGGCCAACCTTCTCTTCCTCTTTCTCTCTTTCTTTCTTTCTTTCTTTCTTTCTCTCCTTCCTTCCCTTTTTTCTTTCCTTCTCTCCTTCCTTCCTTCCTTCCTTCTCTTCCTCTTCCCTTCCTTCCCTCATTTTCTTTCCCTTCCTCTTTCTCCCCTTTCTTCCTCCTCTACCTATTCTTGGGCTGCAACTCCCAGCAGTCCTCCTGATCCATCTACCTACCTACTTATCTATCTCTATCTAATCCAGTGTTTCCCAACCTTTTTTGAGCCGCGGCACACTTTTTACATTGACCAAATCCTGGGTCACACCACCAACCAAAATGACACAAAATGACACTCTGACACAGTCATACATATAGTTAATATGTTTTTAAATGTATTTATACACTTAGTGTGAAACCTGGGCCTGTTTCGAGGAACATAACATAGAAATCCTGGCAGGAATGGCAAAAAGACACACACTTCCCACAC